>SNQJ01S0074311.1:3287-37388 GCA_010110895.2 Picea sitchensis
AGTTTGTCCCACCTTTGGCCCTGATTTTCCCACTTTATTTATGGACTTCTCATGGTGTTTTGAGTATGGGGATAAGGTGTGCCTCCTAGAAATGCCCCTCCTATCGGTAAGTGAATGTTTCCTTTGCTGTAATTTTTTATTAAATGCTCTGTAAGGCCATTATGACATAATATTCTTTCTATTTCCTTCCCATGATTCACATAGGTAGAATTCCATTCTTAGAATTTTCTTTTAGTCACCTCCTGTACTCACTTTTTCGAGTAATGGGTTTCTCTCTGTCCTAGCACACACCATGCCTCGCCAGAATCATGACTCTGAAATTTATTTTAGGTGAGGGTTTTGTATGTGCTTAATTTTCTATACTGGTATGTGAATCCCATGGCAAGCCTAGAATTCCATTTCTTATCCCGGTTGGGTGTCTGTTAGGACATTTTACTCTTTGGTCCTCTGTTTACCCAAACTATTCAATGAAAGACATGCGATTGTAATTTCTCTTATTACTAAGGTCGCCCATGTAATTAGTAGTCGGTCAGATCCTTATCACCAGACGTCCATCCTATGAGAATATATCCTAAGGACAATTGTGTTTATTCTGTTCACACCCATTTGTGTATGAATCTGAACGTATTTTCAAAAGAGCATGCACAACTAGGACTCTCATCTCTGTTTTGTCTTTGCATCCCCTCCCTTAGTTAACAAATTCACATAGGTGCGAGATAGATTTACTTTTATTGCATAAAGGCCCGAAACATACCATCTTTACATTTTCTTTTTTAATTAAATGTTGGTTTATGCTTGTCGTGTGACCTATATATATATATATATATATATATATGTATGTATGTATGTATGTATGTATGTATGTATGTTTGTATGTATGTATGTATGTATTCTGCATTCAAATAATCAGTCGTTGTAAAATTTCCTTTGGTTATTTACTGGTCCTTAATGCTAATGGTGGGCCTCTCTATTTTTTTTGTGAGTGGTGGGCCCCTTATCCGTTATTGGTCTAGAAAGCACGCAGTTCGTTGCACCGGTGAAGGATGTCAAACTCCTCCAACTACAAATAAATAATTACTTCGGCTATTATTTATTATTAATAACTTAAATCCTGTTATCAAGATTATAATGATTCATTTTTGCAATGTATAGGGTTTTAAATCACATGAAGTTATGAAGTATAACTCCTGTCACCCGTGTAAGAGGTATTCGGATTTCGTTTTACATTTTCCAAGAATCTTAGGCATTCAGGGTAGAAGAAAGGTTTAACCTTTTGTGGTAGAGATCGTTCATTTTTCGTTGTTTATTATCTCTATAAATAAATTGTTTTCATGGTTCAATACGAGAGATAAATATAAAACTAAGGGTATGACCAAGAGGCTTAGTTAGATTTATTTAACGGCCCCTAACTCGACATTTTGAAATAGAAAAAGCGATTTAAATTGTTTTTCTATATTGAAGTTAATTGATACTATGATTTGCATGATGTTTATTCATTCATTCTTGTAACTCTACCTTGAATTTTTATCATCGTAGGCCCTTGGAAAAAATAAAGGTACTGGAAGTGTAACCATTTACGTTTACAGTTGTACATTTCAGTTTGAGCTTGTAATAATTAGAGAGATCACTTATTTATTTTAAAAATTTTCCCTAGTTCTATATATATACGAACTATTTGAAGTTATTTTATTTTCAGTCATAAAGGGATTGCTCAGATCCATGGCTTGGGTAATGGTACAGGCCTGAGTCTATTAGTATATCAAAATAGATTGAAAGTCCCTGATTCTATTAATTATATATGTACTATTTCCTCTATGCATATGTGATCGCATATAAATATGTTGGCCATTTTTTGTTATCCTGTGGGTCTTTTGGTAATAGTCAGATCCTCTCACCTACAACTCTGGAAAGTGTATAGTGCTTTATAGTGTTACAGTGCCTTTCTAGACGACCCACGGTAACGTTTTTCAGGAAAGAAAAGGAATGTAAAATCAAACTGTTTTCATATAGTTCCTACCATTTCGTAATTCTCCTACTACTGCGATTGAAAGCATGTTGAAATAATTCTTTACTTACAGAGTATAGAAAATATCTGTACATACATATACAATTTATGTTTCAACATTGCATATGAACTCTCTTCTATATTATCTACACTGATTGTCATCTCTGCAAATAGGTATATATATATATATATATATATACATGTGTGAAATATCTTCATGTATTTATATAAGGGATGATTAGTGCTCCATGCTAGTTCTGGCATAAGTATATGCATAGGTTCAACAATAATTTAGTCCATAGAATAAGTTCCATCTATTTATATATGCACTCTTTCATAAATAAAAGGACGACTACAATATTCATTCTGTATTCAAACCGACAAAATACACAGAACTAAATTTGGTGAAAGTTGATCAGTTTTATACTATATAAAGGAAGACAAAACTCATCCATAATATTAATCCACATCTAAATGACATACATTCCAATAAATCAATTTTATTCATCCCAATAGAGAAGGAATAGAATACATATCTGAACCAATTTGTATGAATACAAAGGGAACAACCACTTTCCTCCCAGTCGTAGGATAGGGCAACCAAATCACTTGCCCAATCCACCCCCTAGCCTGACCATGAATCCATAAGGGTGAACTTGAAACCTCCTCTTCAAAAATGTTTTCTTTATCTATAGTCTCCTCCTTCCCTCACACTCAATATTCAGTGTTCATAACAGCATGTAACAATTGTTCTTTTTCCTAGCATCCTAGGCAGCGTCCTGCCTCCTCACATATGTTATTTTATGCCACCAATATTTTTGCCTAGGTATTTTTCCCTCCCTTGGGAATTTTTGCAGCTTTCTAAATCCTTGATTTTCAGGGGCTTCCAATGGCCAAATCCTTGATTTTCCACTTGTAATAATCAGCGCAGAGGTAGTTCCAACATGTTCCCCACTCATGGAGGCATGGTCAACTAAATTTAACATGGTTGTTCCATTTTTCCTCCTATAATAATTAAAACAATATTTTGTTTGCATACAAGTGTCATAGTCAAATAGTTAGTTGGGTAAAATCAGGTCTCCGCCCAACAGTCATAATAATTAATTACAATTTATCAAATTCGAAATTTTCATAAATGGCAAAAAATTTCCAAATTTGAATTTACTAAAAATGGAATAATTTTCTCACAATTTTTGTATTTCAAAAATACTTTATTTTTGGGGATGTCACATCATCTAGTCCTATAAACCCTTACTTCACAGAGTTAATGGTGGTATTACAAGGACTGGCTCGGGCCATGTCATGGGGTAAGAGATGGTGCTATCGTATTGGATGAGGGGTCTAGTGATAGCCTCAGCTGTCACACTTGCAGGGTCTCCATTAATGGGATCTTCAGAGGTTTAACTCACAACTAGAAGAAAAAAAAACTCCTTTGTTTCATACTAAGTTAATGCGAAGTAAAGGACAGTTCATTCATGGCACGATACAAACTACTTTTGAACTGTAACCGTTATCATTCAATTAAGGCATCGTTCAATTAAGGTAGGGCTAAACAATTTTTTATGGATATGCTTGTTATCAAAACCTTTATGTTAATAGTCATCGGAATACCTATACATAATCAGTAATCATAGGGGGTAATTTGATTTATTCGACCATGTGAAATAACGTTTAAACACCTTATGCTAAGTCGATAACATTTTCACTAAGGGTGTACTCTCTTGATCCCTTTATTTGTGGATATAGTCTATGGTATATGAGTTTATTTTGAAAAGTCAAATAAGTTTTTACCTTGCACGCAAGCATGGGAGCCTATACTTAGGGAAGAGTATAGGTTTATGAATCCTAATTATAACACACACACACACACACACACACACACACACACACACACACATATAAGTATTAGAATATCTTTAGGATTGAAGGGGTTATAAAAGGGTTGATGTTATAATGTGGAGATTATTCATGAAGAAGTTTTGTTTAGTGTGAGTTAAGTTGGAGTATAAATGTTCATTAAATGATCACTCATCATTTTGATAGCGAGAATATAGGAATCTTGTAGAAATTAACAATGATGATAAATACCTAATTCTCATAACTACAAGTCTTCTAGAATAAATTGAAGATTAATGTTCCTAAAAAATATATATATTTGGAAAATTTGGGGTACATTACATATGGTATCAGAGAAAAGGTTACAACACTTGGACCTTAAGTAGGGCCAAAATATTTACTTAGCACATATTTTTCCAGGTTTATGTAAAACTAACAAAACAATTATTGCTACAAACAAAAAACTTTTTTTTCTGTTCTGATCATGGCAGCATAGGATGAAGCAGAGATTAGACTCAAGGAGAATCATGAGAAAAGGCCTCCTCAAGATCAGAGGAAGAACAATGACAAAATCTCACCTATCGAAGTTATGGAAATGATGAGAAATATCATTGAGGAGTTGCAAGTTTTCAAAGCAAATAATGAGAAACTGAAAAAAACACAACATGAATAGCAGGAAATAAATGAAGTCCTTCTACGAAGTATAGTGACAAAGAAGATCCCAAAGGATGATAAACAGGAGGAATATTTTAGGAAAAGGGCCTCCAAGAATTATGGCCCTAAAGGAGAAAAATGGGACAGCTCATCTGAAGGTACACCTTTAGCTGAAGATAAAACAAAAATAGGAAGAAAGAGGAAATAGGTAGATCACCTTGAGGGAGATTTTAAGAAAATAAAACTATCTACCTTTGACATGGAATCCACAATAGGGGAGGAAGTTGAAGCATGGTTATTAGACATAACACAGTATTTACAGATATACAACTATTCCAACAATATGAAGGTCAGAATGGCGATCTATAATCTGAAAGGAAAGACTATCATTTGGTGGCAAGACTTGAAGTTGGCCAAAGGCCTAAAGGAAAAATAGATGGAATGATCGGATTTTAAGAAATACTTTAAGAAACAATACCTATCTGAAAGTTACTATGAAAGAAAAACCAAAGAAATTTATGCATTACGACTCAATCAAATGACTGTTGATGATTTGATAAACAAATTCCTAGAATTGCTAAGGTTCATGCCTTATATCTGGGAGGAAAAAGTGAAAATCTAGCGGTTCCTAAGTTGTTTACCATAGTCCTATAAGGACGGAATCGAATTAAATAATCCCTAGTCCTTGAGTAAAGTTTTCAGGAAATCCTGAATCTGTTATGATCAATACAAACAACGGTCAGAAATTCTCAAGGCTTGGAAAGAAAATAAACAAGAGCGAATGAATCAAAGGAAGAAGGGATATCTGGCAGCCCATTTTAAGGAACACAAGAAAGATTTTTCCAAGAAAATATTTTCACTCTAATAACCAGAACACCCAAGGAGGTGGTAAACCAGTTAATCCGGGAACACAAAAGTTTGGGGACAACCCCCATGAACCATTAAAATGCTGGGAATGTGGAGAACCTCACCTAAGGAGGAATTGTCCATGTTTGACTTCAGCAGCTAGGAGTACGGTTCACAACCTATAGGAAGCCTCTATAGTGGGAGATGTAGTAAAAATCATACATCGGATCAATGCAACCATGGATGGTCGACAATCTTACCACCAATCCACTGTAGTGGAAATTGAAGGTAAAATGAACAATACTTGTATTTTTGTGTTAATTGATCCAGGAGCTACGTTGATTTATATCTCTCCTAATGTAGTAGACCCAAATAAACTTAAGAAAACAAGACATGAAAAATCTTAGCTAGTACAACTAGCAAGAAGAACAAAAGGAAAAGTATCTGATTTTATTTCTAATTGTGAGTTTAGTTTAGGTGGTCAAAACAAAAAGACAAATCCGAACATTCTGCCATTAGGATCTTTTGATATAATTATTAGAATGGATTGGTTAGAAAGGCATAAAACAGTTTTAGATTGTTAAGAAAAATCACTCAAATATAAAGATGAAAAGACAATATTAGGACAATTCAAGGTATCAAAAAACCCATCTGAGTTAGATTTCAGCAATGCAATTTAAGAAATGCATAAGAAAGGGTTGCCAGATTTATGCCATCCAAGTGACAAATCTGTTGGAAAAAGAAAATAAATCTAGCTTGGAGGATTTTTTCGTCTTGCATGATTTCAGAGATGTGTTTGTTGATGAGATACCTGAATTACCCCCAATGAGAGAGATATAATTTTTAATCGACCTACTACCAGGTTAAATCCCTATATCTAAATCACCCTACCAAATGAGTTTATCGGAATTAACAAAATAAAAAATTCAGCTACAGGAATTGTTGGACAAAGAATATGTGAGACCAAGTGTCTCACCCTCGGGACCACTGGTTCTTTTTGTTAAAAAGAAGGACAAAACTCTAAGGTTATGCATCGATTACAAACAATTAAACAAAATAACTATTAAGAACAAGTACCCCTTACCTAGGATAAATGATATCTTCGATCAAGTAGGTGGGGCAAAGATATTTTCTAAATTAAATTTTTGATTTGGTTATCACCTGGTTAGGATACAAGATGAGGACATAAGTAAAAAATCATTTAGAATGAGATATGGACACTATGAATTTGTTGTTATATCATTTGGTCTCACTAATGCGCTAGCCACTTTTATGTGTTTAATGAACAACATTTTCATTTAGTACTTGGACAAGTTTGTTTTGATGTTTATTGACGATATCCTAGTATATTCTAAAACAAAAGAAGAACACGAAGAACACCTAAGGATAGTTCTACAAACTTTAAGAAAACTCAAATTGTATGCTAAATTTGATAAGTGTGAATTTTATCAGAAGAAAATACAGTACCTAGGACATGTAATATCTGAGGAAGGTATTGCAGTCGATCCTGAGAAAATAAGAGCCATCATGGAATGGTTTATTCCTAAGTATGTAGCAAACATCTGGTCATTCATGGGAATCACCGAATATTACCGCAGATTTATAGAGGGATTTTCCAAGATTGCATACCTTATCACATCTTTACAAAAGAAGGGAACCAAGTTTAACTGGTCACAGAAATGTCAGGACAATTTTAATAAGTTAAAGGAATTGTTAAAGACTGCGCCCATTTTAAAGGTAGCAGATCTGGACAAAGACTTCATAGTCTGTGTGGATGCAAGTAAAGAAGGAATAGGTGGTGTCCTAACTCAAGAACGACACATTATTTGTTATGAGTCCTGAAAACTAAAGTAACACGAGTGAAACTACATTACTCATGACCTATAGTTGGCAGTTGTAATACATGCCTTAAATATGTGGTGACACTACATAATGGAAAGAAAATTTACGTTATTGACACATAACAACGGTGTAAAAATTTTGTTTAGTCAACCAAACCTTAATGCAAGGCAAGCAAGATGGTTGGCCTTCTTGAGAGAATTTGACTTTGAGGTAAGACATATCAAGGGTAAGGAAAATAAGGCGGATGATGCCTTCAGCAGAAGAATTAATGGGATGTTTGAAATAAATATTAGTGGGGAAGAAAGCGATCTTGACTAGAGGATAAAGGATCTAGGTAATAACGATGTGAATTACACACAAACAAAGGAAAAACTACAAAATAATACTAAAGTTCAGACAAAATAGACCTAAGTTTGGACAAAAATGGTCTACTACGATTTAAAAACAGAATATACATACGAGATTTGGCGGAATTAAAGTTAATAGTTTTGGATGAAGTACACAAGAAACCATATTCCGATCACCCGGGATACCAGAAAACGGTAATAACACTAAGGAAGTTCTTTTATTGTCTCAATATGAAGGGAGAGACAACATAATACTTAGCTAAGTATCAATATTGTCAGTAAGTGAAAGCCGAACAACATCATCCAGCCAGCCCATTGTAGCCTTTACATGTGCCAGAATGGAAATGGGAGACTATATCACTGGACTTTATTACAGGTTTGCCTAGAAATAAAAAATGAAATGATTCTATTATGGTGGTAATCGATAAGCTTAGTAATTCTTCACAATTTATTCCTATAATGTCTACTTTTAAAGCTATTAACATCGTTGAAATATTTTTGAGAGAAAATTTTAGATTGCATGGTATTCCTAAAATGGTGATTTCAGATAGAGACGTAAAATTTACATCTTCTTTTTGGAAAGAATTGTTTGCAGGGTTAAATACTAACTTGAATTTCAACACAAGTTATCATCCACAAACGAATGGGCTGTCTGAACGAATAAACCATATCATAAGAGATATTTTATGCATGTACATAAGAAAAAAACCAAGAAAGTGGGAAGACTACCTACACTTGGTGGAGTTTGCATACAACAATGGTTACCAAACTTTGGCTAATATGAGCCCGTTCGAAGTATTGTATGGAAAAAAGTGTATGAATCCGATTAACTGGGATAACCTAGTTGATAGACTCGTGGTGGGACCAGAGATGCTCCAGGAAATGGAGAGCACAGTAAGAAAAGTGCAGCAAAACATAAAAGAGGCCTAGGAGAGATAGAAACGTTACGTGGACCTGAAAAGAAGACACCTGGAATTTCAAGTGGGAGACCACATCTATTTAAAATTCAAAGCCCGAAAAAGTTCACTAAATCTAGGGAACTGTGCCAAGTTGGCACCCTAGTTTTGTGGCCCTTTCGAGATCTTAGCTAGAATTGGACCCATAGAATGCCATCCTGCACTTCCTGCCAATCTAAAAATTCATAATGTATTTCATGTTTCTCTGTTAAAGAATTATGTTCATGACCCTACTCATATGATCGATTGGAACTTGGTGTAGGTGGAACCAAAAGGTGAGTTCCAAGTGGAACCTCTACGCATTTTGGATAGGAGAGAAATAACACTTTGGAATAAAGTCGTCACCCAGGTAAAAGTGAAATGGAAGAACTTTAGTCCCAAGGAGGCCACTTCGGAGTTGGAGGGATATTTGCAGAAATATCATCCAATATTGTTCCAAGAAAGGGACGAACACTGTATACAGTGTTTTATTGAAGGGAGAAAGGATGTAACATCACCAAAAAAAAATTATTTTTATGTCTAAAATTGATTAGGAATTTATTTCCATTTTTGGTAAATTCGAAATTGGAAAATTATTTCCATTTATGGAAATTCTGAATTTTGAAATTAGTTAATTCTAATTAATGATTAAGACTATTGGGAAAAGATCTTATTTGACCCAACTAACTCTTTGACTATGACACTTGTAAGAAACAAATATTTGTATATTTATTGTTGATGGACAAATGGAATAGCCAGGTTAAAATCACCTGACCATGACTCCACGAGTGGTGAACATGTTGGAACTACCTCAGGGATGAATGTTACAAGTGGAAAATCAAGAATTTGGCCATTGGCAGCCCCTCAAAATCAGGTATTTGGAAAGCTGCGAAAATTCCCAAGGGTAAAAGACCTAGGCACAATTGTTTTTGATATATAGCATATGGGAGGAGGTAGGACAGTGCCTAGTATGCTAGCGGGCGGAAGGAATTATCTCTTGTTGTTAGGAACACTAATTTCTGAGTGCGAGGCAAGGAGAAACTATTGAAACTAAAGGAATATTATTGAGGAGGAGTTATGAGTTCTCCCTCATGGATTCATTGTCAGACTAGGGGGTGAACAAGACATCTAAATTGGTTGCCTTGTTCTAAGGTTGGGAGGAACTTGGTTGTTCCATTCCTTGTTCGGAAATTCTTCAGATATGTCCATCTACTCCTTCTTTGGTCAAACTGTTTTTTGAATTATTGACTGATAGAATTGTATTTGTTTAAATCTAGATGAATTGTGTTGTTTATTAAGTTATGTTGAAATGGGATGAATTGTATGATAAACCCTTACAGTCTAGTTGTAGGCATTGGGAAAAATTGTCTATGTATCTTGGTTGGGAATGAAATTTAATTTTGGAAAATATTAGGAGATACATCTGTATTAAATAGAATATAATCTAAATAATGTACTAGATATATATATATATATATATTCAGTGTGGTAGTGAACTAAAGACTGTGAAAATGATAAAGGAATTTGCGAAAGTAAATATGGTATTTAAACATATGAACCGACATATATTTGTAAGCCCTGAAATGCCTAATGTATGCATACCTCCAAGTACTATTAATATAATGGAAAGAGAACATTCTAACTAATCATAAACAAAGTTCTGGAAATGAAATGATGGAAAGAGAATACTCTAACTAGTCATAAACCAAGTTCTCGAAATAATATAATGGAAAATGAATAGTATAACTGATCGAAAATGAAGTTCTGGAATGAAATGCTAGAGGAGAGAAATTTAAATTATAGAGATTCTGAAACCCTGTATTTTGTATGCAGATATTTTTTTGATAAGTTCGAATTACACAACTTTATTAACAAATAATAAAATCGTTCCAACTTCTACATAAGTATCATACTAAAACAAAGAATTGACTGATAGAGATTCCATCTAAGTCGACTATTCAGTTATAAACAATGGTATAGTCCTGCTCATATCATCCTATTACACAACAACAATTTTTTTGTCCTTATGTCTTTTCTTTAAACTGAAGATACAGAAATAAAGGATGGACCATCTTTATGAACCTGAACAGCTTCACCCATGATGATTATTTTTCTAGATCATAATCGTATCTTTCCTTAGAAATCTAGGGCACTCTCTTAAGAGCAGTAAAATCAAATCCGAGTCCCTTTCTTGAATTGGGTGTGGTTCCGATGCATCGCAATGATTTGTAAACCTGCAAGGAAGATGGGACGATTCTTCTTAGCATCGAATAGAAACCAAACAAACTTAAACCTTTAAAGGTAAAACATATAAGACAACGAAGTTATCATATTATAGGGTAATACTTATCTTGAATTGTCATAGGAAAACTCTCATTCATAGTTGCGATCCATCGACACACTGAAAGGGGAGGAGTGAACTTGAAAGCCTCATGGGTATCCTCGCATCAAAACAATGTCCCATCATTAGATTGGCTACCAAATTGATTAAAGAAAATCTTTCAAGAAAATTAATCAAGTAAACAATAATAACACCATATAAATTGCAAATCCAAACTGCAAAGCAGTTCACGTGGTATGCGTAGGTCGAATGCATGAATCAAGTCAGAGTATCAAAAAAATTTAAACACAGGGTTATATGCTATATGCCAAATACATTTACCAAAATCTAACATGGACTTACTATCTATGCTGAAGAGGATGCATTTACTCAAATTTTAAATAAAGATTTACCATTCATGTTGAATACCAAGCTTCGACTGGTATTTAACACACACGGACAATGATAATATCCAAATGAAAGACGATAACCCAAATTTAATTACAGACTCAAATATTTGTATGTTGCAGAATACTTCTTAACGAATTGTTCGGGGCACATAATTCCCACATTTTAATTATATATATATATATATATATATATATAATAAGATTTTAATTATATATATATATATATATATATATATATATATATATATATTGAATGTGGAAATACAAAATTCCTTTAACAGATATTTCAGCCATAAGAACCCACTAGTGGTCTGATAAAACCTACCGAATGGTGGACTCCCAAGCAAAATTTAGTATGACAATTCCAACAGAGGCAAGAAACATCATAATACATTATTAAAAGGAAACTATTCCACCTCATCAGAGTATAACTTGCAACACTGGGTCACTGTGCATAGAATTAGGGAACCCATAAAATAATGTAGAGGGACAATGAAAATCCTAAGAGTAAAATACCTATAAGTTAACCAAGATAAATGCCTATGAAAAATCATTGAATTCAGAAACAAGAAGGCGGAGCATCGAGTCTTTTTCAGAAAGGGTTAGAATAAAACAAAAGAGAAGTCTACTTATCCAGGGCCGAGAATAGTCTAAGGAGTTAAGAAAGGAATAGTGATAATGGGAAAGACCTTCACTGAAAGTCGTAAAATTTTTACAGTACAGAGTGTTTTCTTCCACTATAACGAAACCCCAAAGCTCCCATCCAACTACTAGAATATAGGAGAATTATGGACTTACCAGGGTAGTCAGGTAGACTTGCATGCTTCCACCGGAAAAAAAAAATCCTCCAGGTTGACGACCTCCCTCGCTGAGAAAAACGCAGAGCTACTTCGACGACTTTGTGAAAATGAAAACTCATCTAGTGATGTAAACCCTTGCTTTCGCATAGTTAATGGTGGTAGTATGAGGACTGGCTCAGGCCATGTGATGGGGCAGGAGATGGTGCGATGATATTGGACGAGGGGTCTAGTTATAGCTTTGGGTCTCACACTCGCAGGGTCTCCATTAATGGGTTGTTCAGAGGTTTAACTCACGACTGACAAAAAAAAAAACCATTCGTTTCATACTAAGTTAATGCGAAGTAAAGAATAGTTCATTCATGGAACGATACACAGGATCGTCGAACTCTAACCATTATCGTTCAGTTAAGGCATCGTTCAGTTAAGGCAGGGCTAAACAATTTGTTATGGATAATATTGTTATCAAAACCTTTATGTTAATAGTAATGAGGAGACTTATACATAACCAATAATGACAAGGGCTCATTCGAGTTATTTGGCCATGTGAAATAATGTTTAAACACCTTATGCTAAGTGATGTAGGAGAATCACCAACAACAAGTGAGCGTGGAGGCGGAAGACAGCTGGGATGAGCACAACACATTTTTGCACATGTTGAAAATGTTTTTGAGATATTTTGAAAGACTAAGAAATGAATATTAATGAAATAGTTAAGGAAGGCGAACACGCATTTATGAATAAGTGATTGTAAAAAGATCTTGACCAATCTATTCTCATCTTTCAATGTAAAAGGAATTTATGCGCAGTTAATGAAAGTAGGTAGATTTAAATTCCAGATTAGACAGTTTTAGGAACATGAGGGAAAACGACTATAGATGCCCTCATATTTGTATCATTATATCAATCAGAATGAGATCATTAAGCACATTAGCATAAAGACGAAGAGAGTTGTATAAGAAGAGTTGTAGAGGAGGACCCATGTACAAAAGATTGAACTAGTATATGAAGCTTTGATTCAGATTCATGGTGTTACGATGTTTTCTGTGTATACATGCTGAATGGTCTACTTACAATTTCTTAATCTCTCTGTCATGCATTTGTTATAATAATGTGTGTGTATGTATGATTTCATGTTGAATCTTTGAAGTCTGAGAGAGAAAGAGAATGAGTTTCAATTTTTTATCATCCCGAGGGAGAGTTCCTGCAAGGAGTGCAGTGAAACATCCACAAGGAGTGCATTGACGAAGGTTCAAAGTTTATCTCTAAAAGCTCAGGAGGGAGACTATTTTTCTCATTTCAGCAGAAGTGTAAGAAAATCACAGAGGTTGTGCAAGGTGTGTGTAGGCTGGTTGATACCTTAGAACTCGTCAACTAAGGTTGAGAGATTAAAGGATTGTTGTTGCAGAGAAAGTGCACAGAGTCGGGAGTTAAAGTACACTAAAGTATTTGAGGGATTGTCGCAAGGAATGCGTGCAAGAGTCTCGTTGAATACCTGAATTTGTGAATAAAGTTCAGAAGGGTTAGGGCCTTTGAATCATTCAAGAGAAGGCAAGAAGCTCAAGCCGTTTTGCAGAAGTCACACCTTAGAGAAGGATTGGAGAGTCGATTTTGAGCCAGAGGTTATTGAGAAGGAAACTGAATGATCGGAATTCTCTGAGGAGAACTCCCGAAATAGCAAGGACCGTAGGATCCAGGAAATTTGCGGGGAAGTTAAGCGTTGGATAGACCCACCTTCGAAAGGCAGGATTTAACATGGACCATTGATTTCGATCATTCGACCGTCGAAATCATTTAGACATTTTGGGGACCATAAGTTCGAAGTGCGGACGAAACCTTTGGTTGATCAAATCCCCGAAATGTGAAAAGACTTTTCATGTATAAAGGCAAAGAGTGATGAGGTCGGAATTTTAGAACTTCGAAATTTGCGGTTTCAGAGGTTCTGAGGATGAGTGATCGGGACACAAGGGGGAGGAAAGTCCGAAATCACAAGTCGCAGTAGGATATTTGTAAGAATTTTGGGAATCGACGTTTCGACATTCTTGTTGACAAGGAGTAGAGTGCTCCACATAAGAATCTCTGAAATCGTGAAATGTGAAATACCTTTGGAGGAGCGTTTCAACATTTTGGCATTTTGGTATTCTGGATCTCGAGGAGATAGTGACTTGGAATCGAGAGTTTTGAACTCTCAGAATCATGAAGAGCGAAAAGATGAAGTTAGTGGTGAGAAAGGTATAGTGTTTGATATTTTGGGTTTCGGAGGTTGGAGAGGTAAGGCGCTCGACAACAGGATTCGTAAAGTCATGAAATCCGGTATTCCGGAAGGGAAAGGGGAAAGTCCCAATGTCAGTTGGGTGTTGATCATGGAATTCATGCCAGTGCAAAGATCACGTGAGGATAATTCAGAAGGACCTGTGACTTACACTCAGTTGGGTGTGTGAATAAATTTCCTGAAGAGGAAATTGAAGAGCCAGTCAGACTCTAAGGGGCTGAAATTGAAAGATCCTATGCGGACTCCAACCTGAGGGTTGGGGGGTCTGCGTCAATGTGGTATCAGAGCGATTGAGAGTTCTTTTCTTTCTATAGCAGAGAAAAGAGAAAATATTTGCAGCCATGCCATCGAGAAGGAGAGATAGGCCAATGCCTGATCCAGTAGTGGAAAGGGAAATGTGTGAACTACGTGCTAGGATTGATGCCATGGAGACAACATAGAGGCGCACAATAAACACTGGGGTAATCAGTGATCCTGACAGTGAAAATGAAGCTAGAAACGAGGGAAAAGAAGTTGCAGCCGAAGATGCAACAGATGAATGGCTATTCAGGGTTGTTGCAAGGATAGGTGCCAGGGCACAAATGGAGATTCCCATGTATGAGGGAAACTTAGACGTTGAAGAGATTATAGACTGGATTAGGGCTTTGGATAAATATTTTGACTATGAGGATATCGAGGAAGACAAGAAGGTTAAACATGTTGTCACAAGACTAAAAGGGCATGCAACATTATTGTAGGATTAACTGCAAGCTGACAAACGATGTAAAGGCAAGCAAAAAATCAACTGTTGGGATAGAATGGTCGCAAAGATGAAATCCAAATTCATACCCAAGGATTATCAAGTTATTATGTTTCAAAGAATGCAGAATTTGAGACAGAAGTTGAGTTCAGTAAAAGAATACACTGAGGAATTCTACAAGATAAACATCAGGGTAGGTCATTGGGAAAGTGATGATGAAAAGGTTTCCAGGTACATGAATGGTCTGAGATATGACATTCAGGATGAGATGAGCATGATAACCCTTTGAAATGTATAGGATGCTTATCAGATGACTCTGAAATCTGAAGAGAAGCTGATCCGAAGACAGGGTCAAAGAGGCCGAGGTAGAAGTCAAGCCAGAGGCAAAACAATTGCCCAAGACAGAAATCATAAACCTAAAGAAGAGTGGAAGAAACCTCAAACTCAACATGAGAGAGGAGGAAGCTCACAGAGAGGGAAATATGTTGATAGAAATATGTTTCCTCGAGATAGAGGAAGAGGAAGAGGCCGAGGAGGCGAAGTGAAATGTTTTGTCTGTGGGAAAAACAGACATAAATATTATGAGTGTCCAAACAGAAAAAAAAGAAGGAGGTGAAACTCACATTGTCGAAGCACAAGGATGGAATGTTGATGCAGAATATGCTGAGGACGCAAGATCACTGATGATGATAAAAGTTCTCTTAAAGCCATAGAAGGAGGCAGAGAACCCAGTCCAAAGGAATAGACTTTTTCGGACTCCTTGCAAGACCAAAGACAGGGTATGCAAAGTCATCATGGACAGTGGTAGAACAGACAATCTTGTTTCTACAGAGATGGTAAAAAATTTGGAGCTGGAGACTATTTAACATCCAATCCCATACAAAGTTTCATGGCTACAAAAAGGACATCAGGTAAATGTCACTAAACAATGTTTAGTTGAATTCAAAATAGGGGGATATAAGGATTAAATATTATGTGATGTCATTCCCATGGATTTTTTTCATCTATTTCTAGGTATACCGTGGCAATATGACATAAATTTGATTCATGATGGGAGACAGAACACATACACCCTAGAGAAGAATGGGAGAACTCACATGTTGTTGCCGATTAAGGATAAAGAAACGAAACCAGAAGTGAGAAACACTGTACTTCTTACGAGTGGGAAGTAACTTCTTAAGGAGGTTAAGAAGAAGGAAGAAACAAAATTTATTGTGGTCAAGAAGCCTAAAACTGTTTTAACCAGTATAAGAGTGGATGATTTACCATAGGAAATCCAGAAGTTGCTGGAAGAGTTTGTTGATATAGTAGTGGACGGACTACCTTGTTTGTTGCCACCGATCAGAATTATAAGTCATCACATCGATCTTACACCTGGATCCAGTTTACCAAACACGGCAGTGTACAGTTTGACATCGCAAGAGAATGAAGAGGTCAAGAGACAAGTACACAAATTAATGGACAAAGGGTTGATTCGAGAAATCTTGAGTCCATGCGTTGTTCCAACAGTGCTCAACCCAAAGAAAGATGGAGGCTAGAGAATGTGTATATACTCGAGGGAAATCAACAAAATGACCATCAGATATAGATTTCCATTCCCAAGGATGGATGATTTGATGGATTGCTTGAGTGGAGAATTTCTTTTTTCAAAGATTGATTTGAAAAGTGGATATCATCAAATTCATATGAGAGAAGGTGACAAATGGAAGACATCCTTCAAGACAAATGAGAGGTTCTATGAATGGCTTGTTATGTCGTTTGTCTTAACAAACGCGCCCAGTAATTTCATGAGATTGATGAATGAAGTCTTGAGAGAGTTTATCGGGAAGTTCGTCATCGTATATCTTGACGATATATTAATTTTCAACAAGACAAAAACAGAAGACTTGAAACATTTAGCTACAGTGATGAGGAGATTGCAGCAAGAGAAGTTGTTATTAAATATGAAGAAATCAACATTTATGAGGACATAACTCATTTATTTGGGTTTTGTTTTCTGTGGAAATGAGTTGAAAATGGATCTGGAAAAGGTAGAAGCGATTAAGAATTGGCCATCGCCGAAAAGTGTATTTGAGGTTCGAAGCTTCCATGGACTAGCTAGTTTCTACAAGAAATTCATCAGAAATTTTAGTGGGATTAACACACCAATGATGGACACGGTGAAGAAAAGACACAAATATTTTCATTGGATAGAGGAAGCAGAAAAAAGTTTCAACCTGCTGAAGAGGAGGATTACTGAACAACCAATTTTGGTGTTGTCATATTTTAGTAAGACATTTCAGGTCAAGTGTGATGCTAGTGGATTTGCAATTGGAGCGGTATTAAGCCAAGATGACAGACTGATCACATACTTCAGTGAGAAAATGAATGAAGCAAAGGTTAAGTAATCCACATATGACAAAGAATTTTATGTAGTCATAAAAGCGCTGAAGAAATGGAGACATTATTTGGTTCCTAAAGAGTTTGTTTTGTACAGTGATAATTATTCCTTACAATTCATGACTCAATAGGAGAAGTTGAACCAAAAACATGTTAAATGGGTTGAATACATGCAGAATTTTACTTTTGTAACTAAACATATTTCTGGAACTGCTAACAAAGTTGTTGATTCTTTGAGCAGGAAATGTTTGCTTATGCAGGAATTTAGAGTCAAAACTTTGGGTTTTTATAATCTCAAAGAAATGTACAGAGACAATCCAGATTTTAAAGAGGCGTATCAGGCATTTGAGAATCCAATTCTCAGGGACAGAAGCGAGTGGACCAAATATATGATCCAGGATAGATTATTATTCAGAGGCAATCAATTATGTATTCCAAAATGCTCCATGAGGGAGAATATGTTAAAAGAAAAACATAGTGGAGGATTGGTCGGACATTTTGGTCATGAAAAAACATTCTTGAAATTAAATGGCTCATGGTTTTGGCCAGGGATGAGGACAGATGTCAAAATATTTGTGGAAAGATGTAGAATTTGTTAGCACACAAAGGGAAAAAGGCAGAACACGGGATTATACCAGCCATTACCCATACCAGAAAGGTCATGGGATGCAGTGAGCATGGATTTTATATTGGGGTTGCCAATAATGCAAAGAGGATTTGATTCAATCTTTGTGGTGGTAGACAGATTTTCAAAGATGGCACATTTTATACCATGTCAGAAAACTAGCGACACAAATCATATTGCGAACCTATTTTTCAAGGAAGTTGTTAGACTTCATGGCTTACCAAGAAGTATAGTTTCAGATTGAGACACTAAGTTCGTGGGACATTTCTGGAGGACTTTATGGAAGAAGTTGGGGACAAATTTGTCATTTAGCTCATCTTATCATCCCCAGACGGATGGGCAAACATAAGTTTTGAATAGGAGCTTAAGAGATTTGCTAAGGAGCCTAGTGACTGAACACCACAGTCAGTGGGATCACAATTTTCCACAGGTAGAATTTGCTTACAATGATTCACTCAATAGAAGCACAGGGCAGAGTCCATTCCAAATTGTGTATGGAATGCAGCCAAGGGGAGTTTCTGAATTGAAGGATTTAGAACAAAATGAAACTAGAAGTGCTAGTGCAGAGGATTTTGCAGAGGCATTGAAGGAACTTCACAACCAAGTGAGGGAACGTTTGCAAAATTCGAGTCAAGAGTACAAATGCAGAGCAGATCAACATAGGTGAGAAATTTAGTTTAAAGTTGGTGATCTGATTCTTGCACATATGAGGAAAGAAAGGTTCCCAAGGGGAACATATAACAAACTAAAAATGAAGAATATTGGACCATGTAAGATCATAAAGAAATTTGGGGCAAATGCATATGAGATCGAATTACTAGATGGGATCGAAATTTCACCGATATTCAACATATCAGATTTGTACCCTTACAGAGCTGAAGAAGCAGCAGCAGACAGTGAACTGACAGAGGTTCAGTGGAGTAAACAAATGCCTGTAGATGAAAATCCACAGATGGAAAGTATACTTGACAAGAGAATCAACAAGAGGACCAGGAGAAACGAGTATTCTGAATATTTGGTCAAATGGGAGGGATATCTAGTTGAAGATGCCAGTTGCGAGAATGAAGCAGAGATTTAGAAGCATGGACAGACCATGCAAGAACTCATGAACAAGAGTCAATGAAAATTTTCAAGCGAGGGAGTATGATGCAGGAGCATCGCCAGCAGCAAGCGAGCGCGGAGGCAGAAGATAGCTGGGATGAGCGCAACACATTTTTGCACATGTTGAAAATGTTTTTGAGATATTTTGAAAGACTAAGGAAGGAATATTAATGAAATAATTAAGGAAGACGTGCGCGCATTTATGAATAAGTGATTTTAAACAGATCTTGAGAAATCTACTCTCATCTGTCGATGTAAAAGGAATTTATGCCCAGTTAATGAAAGTAGGTAGATTTAAATTCTAGATTAGATGGTTTTAGGAACATGAGGGAAAACGACTATAAACACCCTCATCTTTGCATCATTGTATCAATCGGAATGAGATCATTAATCACATTAGCATAGAGAAGAAGAGAGTTGTAGCAGAAGAGTTGTAGAGGAGGACCCATGTATAGAGGCTTGAATTAATATATGAAGCTTTGATTCAATTTCATGGTGTTATGATGTTTTTTGTGTATACATGCTGAATGGTCTGCTTACTGTTTCTTACTCTCTCTATCATGCATTTGTTATAATATTGTGTGTGTATGTATGATTTCATGTTGAATGTTCAAAGTCTGAGAGAGAAAGAGAATGAGTTTCAATTGTTTCTCATCCCGAGGGAGAGTTCCTGCAAGGAGTGCATTGACAAAGGTTCTGATTTTATCTCTGAAAGCTCAGGAGGGAGACTGTTGTTCTCATTTCAGCAGAAGTGTGAGACAAGCACAGAAGTCGTGCAAGGTGTGCATAGGCTGGTCGAGACCTTAGAACTCATCAACTAAGTTTGAGAGATTAAAGGACTGCTATTGCAGAGAAAGTGCACAGAGTCGGGAGTTAAAGTGCGCTGAAGTATTTGAGGGATTCTCGCAAGGAGTGCGTGCAGGAGTCTTCTTGAAGACCTGAGTTTGCGAAGAAATCTAGGAAGGCTTAGGGCCTTTGAATCATTCAATAGAAGGCAGGAATATCAAGCCGTTGTGTAGAAGTCACGCTAGGATTACAGAGTCGATTTTGAGCGAGAGGTTCTTGAGAAGGAAACTAAACAGTGAGAATTCTTCGAGGAGAACTCCCGAAATAGTGAGGATCGTAGGATCCAGGAAAGTTGAGGGGAAATTAAGTGTTGGATAGACCCACCTTCGAAAGCCAGGATTTAACGTGGACCGTTTATTTCGATCATTTGACTGTCGAAATCATTTCGACATTTCAGGGGTCATAAGTCCGAAGTGCGGACGAAGCCTTTGGTTGATCAAATCCCTAAAACATGAAAAGATTTTTCGTGTATAAAGGCAAAGAGTGATGAGGTCGAAATTTTGGAACTTCGAAATTCACGGTTTGAGAGGTCCTAAGGAAGAGTGATCGGGACACAGGGGGAAGGAAAGCTCGAAATCACAAGTTGCAGTAGGATATTTGTAAGAATTTTGGGAATTAGCATTTCGGCATTCCTGTTGACAAGGAGTAGAGTGCTCCATATAAGAAGCTCCGAAATCGCGAAACACGAAATACCTTTGGAGGAGCGTTTCGACATTTCGGGATCCGCGATCTCGAGGAGACGGTGATTTGGAATCATGGAATCAAGAGTTTCGAACTTCTTGAATCGTGAAGAGAGAAAATCCGAAGTTAGTGGCGAGAAAGGTCTAGTGTTTGATATTTCAAGTTTCGAAGGTTGAAGAGGTAAGGCACTCAACAAAGGATTTGTGAACTCACGAAATCCAGTATCACGAAAGGGAAAGGGGAAAGTCCCAATGTCAGTTGGGTGTTGATCGTGGAGTTCATGCAAGTGCAAAGATCACGTGAGCATAGCTCAGAAGGACTTGTGACATACACTCAATTGGGTGTGTGAATAAATTTCCCAAAGAGGAAATTGAAGAGCGAGTCAGACTCTAAGGGGCTGAAATTGAAAGATCTTGTGCGGACTCTCTAAGGGGCTGAAATTGAAAGATCTTGTGCGGACTCCGACCTAAGGGTAGGGGGGTCTGCATCACTAAGTCGATAACATTTTCGCTAAGGGTGTACACTCGTGATCCCTTTATAATGTGGATATAGTCTATGGTATATGAGTTTTATTTCGAAAAGTCAAATAATTTTTTCCCTTGCACGGAAGCATGGAAGCTTATACTTATGGAAGAGTATAGGTTTATAAATCCTGAGTTTAATACAACATATCTATATAAGTATTAGACTAGCTTTAGGATTGAAAGGGTTATAAAAGGGTAGATGTTAGAATGTGGAGATTATTTGTATAGAAGTTATGTTCAGTGTGAGTTAAGTTGGAGTAGAAATGTTCAGTTACCCATAAATCTTTGTTGAGTTACCCATAAATCTTTGTTCAGTTACCCATCAATGTGAGTTTTTCTTTGTTGAGTTACCCATAAATCTTTGCCCTCATCCTGTGAGAGATATCCTACCTCTGCGTTTTGTAACTTCGTTTTGTAGTTGTCTGGTGGAACTCTTAAGATGACGAAGGTATTTGTGAGTATGAGCATACGATTTAGCCCTAGTAGTTTTGTTTCACGCGTTATGGCCTCACCTTACCCACGAGTGGGACTCATTCCTTCTCAGCATGAGTTAAGCAAAAGAAAAATGTAAAAATCCTAGACGTCTCGTGGATGCCAGCCATTAGATTCATATTCTCTTAATTAAACAATCGTCAAAATCCTCTGCGTTTTAACGCTCAGTTAGTTAAATAGGTTATCCTCCTAGTTCGCATCCTGCCTGCCAATTAAAGAATAGAACTCCACGCATCGTCTGTTATCATTTGGTTTTCTCCAAACTGTCCATTGGGAAGTCTTTAACCTTCTATCTGTAAAATTCCCTAAGTGAAATGTAAAATTCCCTAAGTGAAATGTCGTAAAGGTGATCATTCCTTTTCTGACTGTTGTATAAAGTAATCTCTGTGTTTTTGTTCAAGTGGCGTAGGCATAAGTATCCCCTGTACTAACAACCCTCGGTCCACTTCTTATTTATTTAGATCTTACTGTGCTTTAAAGAAACCCATTCATAAATGATTTCCAGACTGGTTAGGGTAAAAGAGTATTCACTAAATTATGTCTTGTATATGTCTTTAGCTTTCAAGGGTTATTATGGTGGATGGACTCGTATCATGAGGGAAATAAATCGGAAATGGCCATTCTCTGTATACGCAAAGTATTGTGTTACCTTTAAGGGAATTTCCGGATTTACGAAACTTCTCGGTCACTCTACAATTCATAAACCGTAATACATTATTGTTTACAAATTTATACATTTTATTTATTTGCGGTTATAGAACGAAATCCAAATGCTCTGATAAAAAGGAGTGCATTGTTTACATTTGGCAAAAACACACCCGCGATCTGTGTGATTTATCCTATCTCTGCGTGATTCTATAGTTTGAAACTATGATTTATGCTAGGGCATTACTTATCCTCTGTAGGGTTTTGACTGTGCTCTAGTTATTTACTTCATGCATTGTCTTTTACATTGTTTAACTTAAGATTTAATTCCTTGTGTATTAAAGCATTATATTCAGTTACAAAAAACTAATGACGGGGCCCTGTTTTCTTTGCGAGGGTACCCATCAGTTATTCATGTGTCCACTCCTCCCCTTCGGACTGTGGACAGATGGCCGGAAGGAGTGGACATAACAAAACGCAACTTGGCCATAAAAGAACCTCTGCAGTCTTGTGGTCCTCTTTAGCCTGTTTTTTATGTTGACCTTGGTCTTGACTGGATAGTAAAATTGTGGCGGCATGTGTTAACTCTCAATAGCAAGTTGTATGCAAGGTTAGAGAGTCCAACCACTAAGTTTTGGAGGTGGTTTTATCAATTCACTACTCGCCCTTGCGGTGAACCCTAACCGTCGAAACTTGTGCGCTCCTCTTGCACTCAGATTTCCAGATTTACAGCCGGCTGGTGATTCGCCCGCCATACTTCGTTGATGTCCGGATTTTTGTCCAGCCTTAAGCGTTAGACTGTGTCCCATGCTTTTTGTGGATGTTGCGCCTATTCCTCCTCGGCGATAGATAGATCCTTACCTCTGCATTTACTCATATTTCCTTCAGAGTTAAACTAACAAATAAATATAAATAATTTATTTTTATTTATTTTTTTCCCACAAGGAAGAAAAAGTATAACCGTTAAACTACATCTATCACAGTTATCGAATTATCAGGATTGTTTGTAAAGGCACTTTTGTAAATAAATAAAAAGTTATTTATATATATTTCAGAGTTGACAATGACGCACTGAGAGAACCTACCTCACTCGGTGAAATTGTAGCTGGTGGAAGATTTGGTTGCTGCCACCGGCTTGAAGGGCGTACATCCTTTGGGGTTGACAGGTGCATTGAATTCGGGTTCCTTTTGCGTACATCCTTTGGGGTTGACAGGCTCATTGAATTCGGGTTCTTTTTGCCCAGTGAAACTGTAAAATTGAATGCATGTCGACAGTGCAAGCCACAGATGCCAGCTCCCGGCGTGCTGAGTGGTAAATCACTCTTGAACGGTCTACCTTACGTTTTCAAAATCCTGGAGTGTCTGCAGCATTTCTGGGCTACGTTTAGATAAGAACTCTGCATTTTTCTTTTATTTTATTCTTTATTCCGCAATTGGATCACAACCAGGTTTGGTGAATGGAACTTCTATTAATTTCCATCTGTCCTTCCTTGTTTACTTAATTTATGGGTTTAAAGTTGAATTATGTCTCGTTATTTGAAAATCTGACGTAAATAAATTGTATGCTGCGGACACCTGGATCCTCGACTTTACAACAATCCTTTAAGTTTAGTGGGTGGATGATAGTAAAAATTCTAAATTAATTTCTCTCGAATGTTTTCCTTAAGATTGGACGTTTCCCTCCTTACGCATTTATCTGATTAATGGAAGCACAGTTTATTTGATATTTATCTGATTATTTTTGTATTTATCTGATTAATGGAACCATAGTTTATTTGGTATTTATCTGATTAATGGAATATTAGTGGGACGTGCATCCACACATGTAACCTTTATGCTTCGATCCTTTGGTTTTTCGAGACACTGGGTGGATAACGAAATCAATTTAGTCACGTTTCATGCTTCGCGTTTTGCTGTTACGGAATTATTATGTCTTTGGTGGTTGGACGTTTGTTTTATATGCTCAAATTCTTGGGAATAGTCACTTCTATAGGGATGACACCGAAAAATTCCTCATTTTCCTCGTTAGCACAGTTCACTGTTTGGAATCTTCTGCCATTTACAGAAGTGCCTTTACAAACAATCCTGATAATTCGATAACTGTGATAGATGTAGTTTAACGGTTATTCTTTTTCTTCCTTGTGGGATATCGTTTCTGTTGATTTTGATTAAGATCTGTCAAGAATGATTTGAGTAGTTAATGTTTCTGCCATAGATGATGTGGATGCATGTTCGTTTAGTTTTATTTTATCTCTTGCGCTCATGAAAAGTTAAGGTATTTTTATGTGTAGTGTAAAGTTTAGATTGTCTTCTTGCGTGCAATGAAAAGTCAGTAATGAATGGTGGTCGTTATTTACCTCATGCTCCATGAAGGATATGGTGTAACAGTTGATTGTTGTGTATTCTCAGTTAAAAAGGTTGTTTATCTCGTGCCATGAGAATAAACTGGATAATTATCTTGCGCCTTTTAAAGTAAGGTCAAATACTATCTTGCACCTTTAATTGAATGTCAAATACTCTTGCGCTTTTAATTGAATGTAGATTTTTAATTGTTAGTCATTCATCTCTTGAGTGCAATGATCATTAAGTGAATACATTAATCTCACAGCTGGATTATGTGTTCACCATGTTAAGGATGTTGATTATTTGATGAACGATTTAATCTTGTTGGAAGTTAATTGTATATCATTACACCTTGATGATCATCAATGATAGTTTTAATTTTTATGGTGTTTTTTTCCTTCGCAAAAAAATTGTGTCACTTAAAGGCCGCTTTTATAGTCATGATGGTGGGTTGTTGTGCTGTGTCTTAGACTTTAGATTGTCTAGGGACTAATAGGCTAACAATCACCTCCTCTATCATAAGTTTGAATAATTGTACTAGTAAGGAAATAATAGTTGGCATCATCTTTAGTATTCAATATGAAGCTTCCAAACTGAGCTTCAATGAAAAAATGTATGAAAAATTACCAATTGGACTTCAAAACCTGAAGCCTAACGCATTTGTTTGATATTATTCCCTATTGAGTGCAAGGATAAATTTTTGATGGGATCTGTAAGCTTTATCTTTGATTTTTCTATTCTTTAATGATATCCAATAGGTCTTTTGGTTGACCACTAACCTTTTTTATCATCCTATGTTTGAATAGGGCGTTTACTCCTCTCACATTCCATGAAATTATCTTCTATATTAAAACTTTTATTGAGGTTTCTGAATATCTCTAGTAAGTATAATATTTTTTCTTGAATCAACCAAATGCCCCTATTTATTCAATATTACGCTTGTAGGGTTTTCATCCCCACTTCTTTTCTTTGACAAGAGTCTTCTTGAGGATTTCAAAGGATTTGTTTTACATATAGTTTCAATGTAGGGATTCCTCGTGTTACCTCTTTACCTCTTTTGCGATATCTTTTGATTTGGTGTTTATGAAGCTTCCATAGTGTCAATATCATTAACATTTCTAATTCGTGACATTTTCTAGTTTTGTCTCCTTCTCTATCTCCTCTTTGTTATTCTCCACTTGTGCTTACTCAAGTTCTTCAAAGTGTTTCATTTCTAATTATCCCTCTTCCATACCCATTTTTTGTGGATTCATATCTAGATTCATGCACTTTGTAATGTCCTCATTTTTTGTGTTTATTTATTTTGTGTGTCATGTTTCTTTAGTTGCATATCTTCACCTAGGTCCTCGATTTTCACCTCCTCTAGATATTTGAACCAATTTTTATTGTGTGCATCTTCATTTCCAATTGGTTTATTTGTTCTTTTTGTATCCTTGCACTTCTCTTTGATATTGGTAAACATGTCCACATCTAATTCTTTGTTTTTATTGGCTCTATTTTTGGAATTTAAGAAGTCTCTGAAGAGGTGTTTGTGGACATGACACTTTCTACATCTAGAGGGTATATGCTCATAGTTTAAGGTTCGTCTCCACTTTTTATCCTCATATGATTCTATTATGGGATCCAAAAGGGCATATGTCACATATGAATGCATGTCCTTTCATAGGATGTATATTTATCCATTTTTTGTTACTTCTGAGACCTTGATGAAAGTACCTAGGGTATTCCCTATTCCTTATAGAGTTTTCATTTCCCATAACTCCTATGGTAGAGAATGTATTCTTATTCAAAATAAAGTTTCTATGAATTCATCCTTCTTGAGGAAGTTATTTTCTCAATAATATTTGATATGAGGACTAATTAAAAATGTATGGGCCTCCTCAAAGACTCCAACTTTGTCTTGGTGTTAGAGAAGATTGCTGTAAAGAAACCATTTTGAGCTAGTCTTTATATCTGCCTTCCTTCTCTCAAGATTCCAAAAAGTTATTTTAACTCTACCTTCTGTGATCCTTCTTACTCCATGGAAAATTTCCCATGAACTTCTAAATTAAAGCATGATATTTCATGATATGAATATAGTTACTCATATTAGGAGAGGTTATTTCATACCTTGGTTTCTCCTTTGTAGTTCCTGGGAAATGACATCCATTTCATTTTTTTTTCCCATGGCTTGTTCCCTCTGTCCCTCTAAGATCCTCAATCACATTTATGCCCCCCATTTTATGTCTTTTGTTTTCTTTCATATCTTCTTCCTGCATCAGTCCTCAAGGTCATAGACTCATCCCATCCTCAATCCATCATCTGTGAGGAGGACACTTCCTTATCTTCCATTCATGATGTCTATGTCATAGGTATTGTAATGTCACACTGTATGTTCAAACCCTCCCAACTCATGTCCTTTATTGCTCTAAAAAATATCCACTATAAACCCTAAACCTCTATCTTTCTCCGCCCTCCATTCTTTTTCCCAACATAAATCAGGGAGAATCCAATGTTCATATCCATTACTCATATTGAATTCCATTAAAATTTGACTTAATTGTAAAAGTGAAATTAAAGAAACAAAAAATTCCGTCATTTCATTGTCGGTTTTTTCAATGTAGTTATTCAAGGCTTATCATCTTATTAATTAAACACATAAACTAAAAGCCAATTTTAAAATTACATAGAAATATGCATACAACTTGATTAATCTATATGTGTAACCTTGAAAAAACATAGATATACGAAAGTTACTAATACTTTTATTTTTTGATATTTGATTAACATAACATGCATATCTTAATGCATTTATTATCATCTACTTTAAATAATAACATTGTTAAATTGTTTAAATAAATAAATGTAAAAAATGGTTATACCTTTTTTATATAGATGAAGTGAACTAAATTATAAAATCAAATGAATTATTTTGTTAGCAAATTAAAAATGAAATAAAATATAATTCAATCTTTTAATATATATATATATATATATATATATATATATATATATATATATATATAAAGTAAACGTAATAAGCTGTATATCAAATTGGTGTAATATCAAATTGGTGTATGAGATCCCCTTCTTCACGAGTGATTTGACTAGTAAACTCTAGAGAGGTATACATACCCTACTCTTCTAGATTTGAACTTGTAAGCTCTTAAAAGGAAACAAATGTTCTTAACCATTGCCTAATTCAAACTATATATATACATATATACTAATTTCAAATTTAATTAAAAAAAAACCCACTAAAATTTAATTAGGAAAATGAGTTTAGAAAAACACTCCCATAAATAAAATAACCATAAAATCCTAATAACTCAAAAGATATGATAACTAGTTGTCTTTAATTAATATTTAAAATTGTTTTCAAAGTATCTTAAAATACTATAAAAAAAGATACAAGGACATTTTTCCTTATTTAATATTATTTTACAATTATTTCAATTAAAATTTAAACATGTGGATATGTATATATATATAGAGATAAATATAAAATTTTAAATTATTTTATCATAAAACATATATATATATATATATATATGAAATTAAATATTTATTTGAATTAAAATATTAATTAACTCTCATTGTTTATTAAGATGTCATTTATGAATATGGAGAAGCATTTTTCAATTTTTCTTAAAACCAAGGATCCTGCATCAGAAGAATGCACTGTGAAGGGAATCCAAATTTAGGAACCTAAAACACATTACCTAGTACATAGCTTATTTACATTGGAGTGGATTCTTCTACTTTTATGTTTCATTATTCTTTTCAAAGATGAACCCAAAGAAATAGGAAGCATAGTAAATCAAAGATGATAAAATCTATCTAATGAATACATTCAAGAGACGAATTCAAGGGAAGATGATAACATATTTAAAATTTATCTATCTAAAATCTATCTAATTAATAGATTCAAGAGCTTCAATGAAGAAATGTTTGAAAAATTACCAACCGTATTTCAAAACTTGAAGCCTAATTATTTGATATTCTCCCCTATGAGGTGCAAGGAGAATTTTTTTTGAAGGTATCCAAGATTGATCTTTTGGATTCTTCTATTCTTCAATGATATCCCATAGAATTTTTGTTTGACCACTAACCTTTTTATGTGAACAATGTGGTGGTTTTGGTTGACTACTAACCATTTTCGTATCCTCCCTTCCTAAAGGTGTGGAGGGTATCATGTTGTTTTATCAATGTACTTCCCCCTTGAGATGTAGAGAGTATCATCTTTGGATTAATGTTTCAATTTCAAAAAATATGTATAATTGAGCCCACATCATCCCAAAATCATCTAGAATAGTTGTTTGAAATATTTGTTTTTGTCATTTCTCCATCTGAAATGTGCATTTTTACTCAAAGGTTCATAATAGAAAGTAAGACCTTTGCATTTTATTTATTTGTTGATTCTATTTCCAAGAGCTTATCCAACCATAATGAACTATTATTTAACCTTCTTCTTTGACATTTTTCTTCCTATAAATACTTGGATCTTTACTTATATCTTGAAAACTCATTGTATTATTATATATATTTGAATTGTAGTTTAGATATTTTTATTTGTACCCATTTAAATTAATTATCATTTCATTAATTAAAATTTTAGTATAAAATTAAAAGAAACACATAAAAAAGGGACTCATTATGAATGTCTCAACACAATATTTATATATGAAATGATGTAATTAATCAATCTTAAACAACTTTATCAACATAAATATATAGAATTTTCTTATTTTAACATAAAAAATAAACTAAAGACTTTCATTGTTATTTTTATTATTTCCTATTATATACTTTATGTCTCACATTTGTGATTATTATTAATTTATTGGTCCAAACCATAAAACCCAAAAATACTGACAAATTTAAAACACAAGATATTGATCGGTGTGCAACATAACCCAAACATAATGGTTGAGCATAGAACTCATTGCAAAATTCATGGTTGATTGCAAAATTAACTAGATTTAGCCATGGTACAATATATTGCTATTCACAAAACAACAACTTGTCTAAAATGTGGATCATCGAGATCATTTTGTGTACCCGTGAAGGGAAAGAAATGCCTTCAATTGGTTCCTTGTTGAGATGTAGAGAGTACCATCTTGGGATCTGTTTCAATTTCAAAAATATGTATAATTGGGCATGGATCATGCTCAAAATCATCTAAAATAGTTGTTTGAAATAAAAAAATTTGTCATTTCTCCATGCAAATGCATCTTTACCAATATCTAGACTAGAAAGTAACACTTTTGTATATTATTTACTTGTTGACTCCATTTCCAAGAGCTCATCCAACTATAATGAATTGCTCCCTTAACCTTCTTCTTTTGACATTTTTTTTTGAGAAATGATTTTTCTTCCCACAATAAGTCTTTAAATGTGTCTTGAAAACTCATTATATTATTATATAGATTTAAATTGAATTTTACATATTTTTCTTTCTACCTATTTTATTAATTAATTATTACTTATTAATTTAAAATTTGAAATAAAATTAAAAGAAATTAAATAAAAAATAATTATTATAAAATAAATAAATAAATCAATAGATAAATAAATATAATAGAGGTTAAATTGGCAATGGGATAAAATAAAATCACCAAAATCAATTTTAAAAATGATAAATCCAAAACTAAAATAAAAATTATATTAATATATAATTACTGTGTACACCCATTGATAATGGGCAGATTTTAATAGGGGTTTAGTGCTTAAAATTTTATGGACGTGGATTAACATGTATTGGAATATTTGTAGTCACACAAAATAAAATGGCTGTAGATTAATCATTAACTTCCTAGCCATTATAAAGACATCCATTTATACTACATTTTTACATTTACCCAATCATATTTAAAATTACTTTGATAGCTAATTGATTGTCACCTAACTTGGATTATAAGAAATTAAAATATTAACAAATGCATAAATGAAGCTCAACAAATTTTATTTGTTAATCAATAATAAAATTTAATATATTCTTTAAGGATTCTTTTCATCTTATCAACCTTCAGCTGATCAAAATACAATTATAGGCTGTGCTAGGCATAACTTACATAGTTATTTATTGGTTCAAATATAAAACCCAAACTACCAATCAATTAAAACACAAGATACTGATAGATATACAATTTAACCTAAACATAACGGCTAAGCACAGAACTCATTGCAGAATTTATGGCTGAGCGCAGAATTGACTGGACTTGTTTACACATATTACTGTTTACAGAACATTTGCCTGTCTAAATAAATCATCGAGATCATTTTGGATACCGCTGAAGGGAAAGAAATGCCAAGCAAAATCATTAAAGACGTGGACGACTGTACTCTGTTGTGATCTCTTCCTCTTTATATCTGACTTGAACCTCGAATTCACGAGTACTCGCATCATTCACAATCGCCACATCATCCTCAGATGATCCAGCTTGTATGCTGACAATGGGTTTCCCAATACAACAATCCTGTTAAGATTATCGGCAGTCCAGTTAGCATGAAGAACGTTGTTATAAATATGCATTGGGCAGTGTGGCATGTAAAATAGCGTTGGTGCCTCTGCTGTACGTCTTGCATTTTGGTGTACACCCCAAACGATCGATTACTTCCAGATCGAGGGGACTGAGAACAGGATCGTAAATTTCTATTCTGCCTGATCCACCTGTGAATCTTTCATTAGGTACTGCGAGAGCCAATCTGCAGGCGATGCCCTACTATTCCTCAATACTTCCGAGTCCACAAGAACCATATGGTTTGTGTCCGTTTGTTGAACTTTACGCATTTCTCCCATTATCTCAGAGCCATTCATCTGTCTCAAGAATTCTCGATAAAATCCGGATTTTTTCATTGACTTGATAGAATGCTTCATTTCATTCATTAAAGTTTCCAAATCCATTGTTAATAATTTTGAAAGTATGGACATATGGATTCCATAGATATAATACTAGCACAGCCGACTCATTGGACAACCTGAAAGGTATCGGTAAATTAATGCAGTCAGTTTCTAGATTCACATTCAAATAAGGTGAACGCTTCACGTGCTTCATTTCCAATCACATATTCCATTCTTAATCACATACTCCATTGTTAATTATATGAACGTATCAATATTGTACAAGATAGTAAATTCTTAATCAGATTAAGTATAAATGTGAAAAGTAAACACAAAAATGTAAGCCTTTATAAAAGCAAGGAAGTTAATATTTCAAATCAAAACCCTCCATTTAGTGTGACCACCAAGAATATTCTATCTACATTTGATCTCGCCCATAAAACCGCATTAAAGATTAAAATGTAAATGTACCTAATAATTTTCATTTAGGTATACTTTAATATAATGTGATGAAAAACTACTTAATTGGTGGAATCACATGGTTGATATAATTTGACTAATTGATGCAATCATATGATGGAATCGCATGGTTGATAATTTTACTAATTGATGTAATCACATGGTTGATATAATTTAATTATGGTTTGAATTTTTTTTATTTTTTTTAATGAAAGGCCCTAACAATATCAACAATTTAGATGGTCGGGGATTTGACCATATAAGACCACTTGCATTATAACTGGTCTATGGTTTGAACTTTGTACAATTACAAAGTTTATAATTGATGTGGTCACACAATTGATACAATGACTATGACTTAAAGGAGAGTCAAATGTGGATGCAAATCATGATGGACAAAGTTTATTCCAATACAAAATATTATCCTTGAAAACGAGAGGGAAGAGGACTCACGAAAACCTAGGTAATTGGCCCAAAGGTCCAACAATATCAACAATTTAGATGGTCGAGGATTTGACCGCTCGAATTGTTTTTGGTGATTTGAATGCATTTCAACCAAGTGAATGGAAGCATCAAGCAATCATAAGGGATGAGTTCCAAACCAATCCAGTGAAATCAATCATGGACATAATTTAAATCGTTCTAGATGTAACAGCTAGTAAATTCAATTTAATTATTGTGATTAATTTAGTTTAAAGTAAGTCAATTAATTAATACGTTGATGAAATTTTATACAAAAGAATTATTATTTTATTTTATTAAAGGTAGGTAAAGAATTAATGGCAAAAGAGAAGAAAGATGGGAAATTAATGGGGGGAAGGATTCGAGAGAGGAGGATAAGGAAGAGGGGGTTGGACTTGGAGATTGCAAGATTTTTTTTGGGGAGAATAATGAGAAACCGAGGTGCAGGTGGAAGGATGCATAATTTCTTTGGGGGTTTTTACTAGTGGAATGGTTTGCTAGGATTTTGGGCTCTGGAGCAGGGAAATATGATTTCTTGGAGCTAAGAAGTCAAAAAGGTTTTATTCCTAGTTAGCTGGGAGGAAACAGTTTCAGTTTCAACAACACAAGACACTCAACAACAAGAGAAAGCACACAACAAAAACCATGACAACCTTCTTATTGAATAGGTAAAGTATAAATTATCCTTTCTTGAATTAAATTTCACTATGTATTCATGGAATTGTTGTCATCTAATTGATTATGGTTTTATTGACTTTTTAAAAACAAAGAGAAAGAACTTAAACTTCAAACTACAAATTAGATTGTCAATGAGACTACAAATTCAAAGTTTAACGATGAAGCTATGGGAAGGGCATTAAATATGGTATTAGAGCCCAGTTTCAAAACTGAAACCAAGGGATTGACCACCCACCTAACTAAGAATTGTTCCCTAAAACAACTTCTAACCTACAACCTAGAAACCCTTTATTTACAAGCCTTAAGCCCTCGAAAATAACCCAAAAATATAACCAACCGAGAGTTGGAAACTATAAAAAACTGAAAACAAACCTAAAAACCCTATTGAGAACCTAGGAACATGAGTTGAGTGCATTGAAAAAGAGACCTAATTAAAAACTTGTTCCACCGTTTTCATCTCTGGTCATAGCCACGTGTTTACTCCTAAAAACCCACACCTGCAATTGATAAAAATAGTAAAAAAGATTGATTTTATATGATAAATAGAAATGGAAAATTCTTCATTGACCTCTATAATGTACTTGAAACTATTTTATACAAGAAGTAGAATATAGATTTTTAAATTCTTCTCATCTATTTAAATTTGAAAAGGGGAATATATAAAAGTGGAGACATTGGTTATATAGTATAAAATAAATATCTATATATATATATAGATTACAAAATTTATAATCAGATAATATTGTTACATAAACCATCATTATGATTGAAAAACCATATTTATTCTAAAGCTTGTTTGTGTCGTTGCATTTGTTGGTCTATTCTAGTCAAAGCCTATCAATCAAGGTGGTTCTTAGTTTGTTATATTGAGGTGGCTTGTGTTGAATTCCAATTAATGGTAAGCACATTTACACTATCCGTGAATAGAAATCCTAATAAAAACTGATTAAACAACACTCAAAACAACAAAACGTTCAAACTCAGAATTCCGGATTGTGTGTGTTACACTCTCTATGAATAGAAATCATAATCAAAATTGA
>SNQJ01S0074312.1:0-10953 GCA_010110895.2 Picea sitchensis
AGGGTTCTCAAGGATAGCTCACCCTATCACTTCCTTGCAAAGGAAGGATAAGAAGTTTCAGTGGACAAAAGATTGTGAGAGAAGCTTCCAACAATTGAAGCAACTGTTAACCAGTGCTCCAATCCTAAGGATTGTCGATCTGAATGACGACTTTGTAGTGTGTACAGATGCATGCAAAGAAGGACTGGGAGGAGTCCTCAGTCAGAATGGATTCGTAATTTTTTATGAATCGAGATAGTTGAAAGAGCACGAAAGGAACTATGCAACTCATGATTTGGAGTTGGCAGCCATAATGAATGCTCTAAATAAATGGAGGAATTACCTCATGGGAAGGAGGTTCGAACTGAGAACAGACCATAACAGTCTGAAGTATTTGTTTGATCAGCCAACCTTGAATGCTAGACATAGTAGGTGGCTGGAGTTTCTCTGTGAGAACGATTTTTATATTGAGCATATCAAAGGGAAGGAGAATAAAGTGGTTGATGCACTCAATAGGAGAGTACATGAACTACATGCTACAACCATTAGCATGTAACGAACTGATATTAAAAGCATAATTTTGGAGGCTGCAAATACAAATTTGCAGTAAAGGGATTTGGTATCAAAGCTACAACAAGGTAAGATGCCACAAAAAGTGGAGAATTATAAATTAGAAGATGATGGAACACCCTTGTACAAAAACAAATCTTATGTACCTAATGTCCAGGATTTGAAACTTACGATTTTGAAAGAAATGCATAATGTACCTTATGTTGGGCACCCTGGATACCAGAAGACTGTGGCAGCAGTCAAGAGCCATTACTTTTGGCCAGGTATGAAGAAAGAGATTAATGAATACATTGCTAGATGTATGGAGTGCCAGAAGGTTAAATTTGAACACAGGCACCCAACAGGATTGATGCAGCCTTTACCCATTCCTGAGTGGAAGTGGGAGGTAGTGACAATGTATTTCATCACAGGAAATCCCAGAATAGGAAAGCAACACGAATCAATCATGATGGTGGTGGTGGACAAGCTTACGAAAACTGCCTATTTCATTCCATTAAAGACTACTCACAAGGCAACGGATGTTGCCAACATCTTTATGAATGAAGTGGCATGATTGCACGGAATTCCCAAGACAATTGTGTCTAACAGAGACCCGAAATTTACCTGAAACTTCTAGAAAGGGTTATTCAAGGGGTTCAGAATTAATTTGAACTTCAGTATGGCCTATCATTCTGAGTCGGATGGGCAGACAGAGCGGGTGAATCAAGTAATAGAGGACATACTGAGGATGTATGTGATGGACAAACCATCGAAATGTGAAGACTACCTATATTTGGTAGAATTCGCCTACAATAATGGGTATCAAGCATCGTTGAATATGATCCCATTTGAAGCACTTTATGGAAGAAAGTGCAATACTCCAGTAAGATGGGATAATCCAGCTGATAGAGAAATGTTTGGGCCAGAGTTCCTCAAGGAAATGGAAGAGAAAATACTAAAACTTAAGAAGAATTTGAAATCTACCCAAGACAGGTAGAAAAGTTATGCTGATAAGAACAGAACCCACAAAGAGTTTAAAGTGGGAGAGCATGTTTTCCTGAAAGTGAAAGCTAACAAAAGTTCCCTGAAACTAGGAAACTGTGCCAAGTTGGCAGCCATATTTTGTGGGCCATTTGAAATCCTATAAAGGATTGGGCCAGTTGCATATATGCTTGCATTACCTTCATCCATGACTGTACATAATGTGTTTCATGTTTCATTTCTTAAGAAATATATACCTGATGCTCATCATGTAATTGATTGGAATTTGATTCGGGTGGAGAAAGAAGGTGTCCTGCAAGTGTATCCTGTGCGCATATTGGATCGGAAAAGGAAACAGCTCCAGAATCGAGCCATAGGGCTTGTAAAGGTCCAGTGTACCTGGTACGGTCCTAAGGACGTGACATGGGAACATGAATATGCTATGCGGGCAGAATACCCACATATTTTTTAAGATTTTGAAAATCTTGTTGATGCTGTGTAAAGAATTGCACTAAGGATAGTGCAAAAATAAGGGGAGGGGATTGTAATATCCCCAAGGACGAGCCCTATTGTATTTATGAATTCTAAAATATTTTTTGTAGGCTGGTGAGCCGAATGTTTATAAGATGGTGGGATTATGTGTTTATTAGGCTGAAGAGCCTAAGTGTTAAAGGGTAGGAGCCTAAGTGTTAAAGGCCAGGAGCCTGTTTTTGTATATGTAATTATGCAAAACATTAATAAAGATTAAACATCACTACATACAGACCAACCATGAAGAAAGAGTGATGGGGGACTAATATTCCACAGAGTGGGTAAGGGAAAGGGGGCTGAAAGGTTGGAAAGAGGGGCTAAGCTTAGGGGATCAAGTCCTTGAGAATAATAATTTATTATTATTCCAAAGTTGTGTGAAAGACTTGTTTTTTTTATCCTAAGTCCTGGGAGAGGCAACACATGCAGCTCCAACATGTTCAAAAGGGAATGCATGTAGCTCCAGGAAGACAGGTGTTGACCTGGTCACATGTAGTTAAAATCTGGAGCTTCAGCTGAGTTGGGGGTTCATTCTGCCATTTTCTCGATCCTTCGTCTCAGACCGTGAGACCTCTATGATCAACCTCTACTTAATTTTCTTATCATGTATCCTAGAAAACCGAAATCTGAGAACCGTTCTGTGTCTTCTAAGGAACCCGACACCTGAGTAATCACCTTAGTTGTGTCGTGTTTTAGCATGGGATTTTTCCGCCTGCGGTGCCATGACCATCTACTATTGCTACTGTCATCCATGTGTGAATGAGTGATGAACTATTTCTATTGTCCTCACCTGGTTGGAGCTGAGTCGAAGAGTGTGCTGAAGAAGCAGGTTGTCAGGCCTGTGGTATAAGAGACAGGTTTTCAGGCCTGTGAGCAACTCTCTCCAGGTGAGAGTGAGTCTGCTAGGAAGTGGTTTTCTCCCAGAGAGAGTCCAACACCAGCTATGGAGCTCTGAGAATTCTCGATATGGCCTATTGTCGAGACCCAGAGAGGGAAGTGAAGCACTGATGGACTTTTCTTATGAAGGTGTATACTCCAGAGTGGAACAGGCATGTGGGGAATGAGAGTCCATGAGTAGTGGGCATAAAAAGGCTCCTGGACAGAATTCTTCTGGTTGCACTGTGCAGTTTTCCTGTAACCTCAGCCTAGTCTAGGATTCCCTTGCCTTGGGTGGAGCTTAGTCCCAGATCGGTGGTGACCCACTGCTGAGCGTGATGAGCAACTTGGTCTAAGGCTAGGAGGTTCATGGAAGGTCTGCACATAGTTGGTGGAGTTACTACAATTTCAAATATAAGTATCATTATGTGTTTAATTTCAATTAAAATGCATGTCTGTGATGCTGGTAATATTATCATGTATTTTGTTGCAAGTGGAATTATTGTTAATTCTAATTAATTATGTATGTTAGCGGTAATTATGTGTTTACTCTGTGTTAACTCATTTAACTTCATTTAAATTCATACTTTATAAGTGTTATTCTGCATAGTAGAGTTTCCCGACAGTGGGGTTGATGGTCGGGGATGTTACAGTAGGGCTCCATGGTATTTTAGAATCAAATGTCCCTCAAAATCTTTAACACCAAGATTGGTTCACAAGGTATGAAATGTTTTGGTGAACTCTGACACTACTTGGCCCCTCTCTTTATGCATAATGGTCCATCTCATGTACTGGCCATCATAGTTACCAACAGGGTAATATTGTTCATTGACCGCAACCACAAAACAATCCCAAGTGGGTTCGACCCCATATATTCCAGAATCCTCTGTGGAAATTTTCTCCCAGTAAGTTTACCACCAATGTTTGACATGGGGGAGAGCTTTAAGGAGTGCGAAGGTGATATTTTCTCTGTTGGAAAATTTGTGAATAGAGAAATAAACTTCTAGCAGATTTAACCATTTTTCTAGGGAATTTATATCTATTTGTCCTTAAAATATGGGAATATCCAAATTAACTTGTATATTGAAAGGAGAGGTGCCTTCAAAGTGGTTGCTTGATGAATACGCATTGGTTTTTATCAGAAGGCATTGAAATATGTGGGAAAAATTCCCCATCATTTCGTCCCTCTGTCACGTGAGAGCTTGCTCAAGCATCAGATTAATAAAATAGTTTTCTCTATCATTCTTCTTTTCTTCTGACATGGAGGGTTTCTTGGGCATGCGAGAGTGATTTTACTCAAGAGAGACAAGTTTAAGACCCAACTTGTTATACTCAGATCTCGTCGAGGACATGCACTGAAAAAAATGATTAAGAGCATCTTGCTCTAATACCACTGATCCATATTATTTTCGACATGAAATGAGAGAGAAGATATAATAAAGAAATGTACATACATATATAAGATATACAATAATATAACATAGATTTATTAGAGATATAACCATAAACACAGGGATACAGTAATACACAATTTCTATTAATAAGCGAAATGTACAAGACTATAAAAATATAGAATGAAAGACTCGTTAGAATGGTGGAAACTTATATATGAGACTAGATGTGATGGATACTCACATTCACAAGAATATGGATTACAATGAGGCTCTAAAGGATTTTTTAACATAAATAAATTCCAAAACCCTAACCCTAAAAGATCAAAAGGCAATAGTTTTGTGGACACTATTTTGGGTAGTTTGGTGTATCAACTTCCAGGGGGCATAACATTGGCATACGATCTCCGTTTGGGGAATATGATAGCTGGTTGGAAAGGTATAATCTAGGAGATTCATTTTGGAACCTCAATTATAGGATTTGGTTTTCATTGAGGTGATTTATCAAGAAAAACTTCATTTAGGCCCTCAAAATGGCCTCAGAAGTGTAGGAACCGAAAAACTACTAAAAATAGTAAATTGGCAGAAGATTGTTTTCAGCCACTATGAATAGGCACATGGCCACCGATATCCACCTAGATAAAGACTCACTCCTTAGGAAGAAATGGTATCTATTGCGTTGAGTGCCCATGGGAGAGGCAAAAACATTTGTTGAATCTGCATCTTGATGAACTACTTTCCTTGCTGGAGAAGTTGCGCTACTTAGCGTGTTGAAGGTTGTCACAAACATGTGGCTGGAAGGGTTGGACCTTTTTAAATGACCTAGTTACATGAGATGAATATGTGCATAAGGAATTATTTCACTTTTCTTGAATCTTGTTGACCTGATTCTGTTGAAGAGAAGGTGCTTGGACTGAGTCTGTAGCGGTTGCGGTGTTCTTACATTCACCTTTTGAACAGATTGTGAAGAAGCTGAATTTTGTAGTAGGAGATACTACCTTGCAGCAATATTTAGGTGGGACAATAGTTGGAACTACCTGTGGTATCCTATAGAGATGACCCCCCAGAGTAACAATGACACTACGAGGTTGAGAATCATAAACATCATGGTGCTTCCACATATATGGTTGGCCCAAAATAATATCACAGAAATCCAATGAGAAAACATCACATATTACCTCATCCTTGAAGGGATGGATGCCGTATGAAAATTGACACTACTGGTTCACACAAAAATCTTGTCCCTAGCAAAGCCATTCGATCTTCTATGGCTACGCATGTGGTGTCATCGACAATTCCAACTGTTTGATGACCTATGTTGAGATGAGGTTCTTCTAGCTTCCTCTATCAACAATGAATTGCAATGAGGTCCCCTTCACCCACATATGTGAATGGAAGAGGTGTCCCCCCTCTTCAGGATCTATTGGTTCTTCTAGTTGAATTGTTGTGGTTGCAAAAGTAGAAGTGGGGTATGCATCGATGATCTGTCTTTTTTCATTTTTTTGAATTAGATTCTGAATTAGTGCTCGGATCCCTGTCTTTGATCTTGGCCACCAATTATTGTTTTGAGTGACATTCATTAGTGTTGTGCCAAGGGATTCTGTGGAAATAACACCACTTTCTAGTGTCCTTCTTCATCTTCCCGTGGCCATTCTTTTCATGTGGTTTGGACTGGTTTTCGGGAGGCTATTTGTTAGGGCCATCTTTATTGTACTTTGGTTGTTCCGGATTTTTAGACCCGAATTCCCCTTTGTTATGGTGCCTAAATTTTTGTTCAATTTTGAAATCATATTGATAGGAATATTCCAGCGATGAGATGTCTAGAAACTCCATTTCAATTTGGATGTACCTATGTAAAGCCCCATGGTATTTCAGAAAAAACATTCTGCTCAGAATATTTGATACCCAGCTTGGTGCACAAGGTATAAAACATGTTGTTGAACTCTAGTACTATTTGGCCCCTCTCTTGATGTAGTGTGGTCCATCTCATGTACTGGTCATCATAGTTACCAATAAGGTAAATATTGTTCCTTGACCACATCCACAAAAAAATCCCAAGTGTGCTCAGCCCCATATATTCTAGAATCCTCTGTGGAATTTTTATCCCAGTAGGTTTCCCACCAATTTTTGACATGGGGGAGAGCTTTAAGGAGTGCGAAGGTGATCTTTTCCCTGTTGGAAAAATTGTGAACGTAGAAATAACCTTCTAGCAGATTTAACATTTTTCTAGACCATATGTATCTATCTGTCCTTCAAATACGATAATATCCAAATCAAATTGTACCTTGAAATGTGAGGTACCTCTAAAGTGGTCTCTTGATGAAGATGCACCGATTGTTATTGGCAGGCATTGAAGAATGTGGGAAAAATTCTCCATCATTTCGTCCCTCTGTCGCATGAGAGATTGCTCAAACAATAGATTAATAGAATCGTCTGCTTTGTCATTTTTCTTTTCTTCCACCATGGAGGGTTTCTTTGGCGTGTGAGAGCAATTTTCCTCAAAAGAGACAAGATCGAGACCCAAATTTCTATACTAAGACCTCATCGGGGACATGCACTTAAAAAACGATCAACATAAGCCTCCTCTGATACCACTGATCCATATTATTTTCGGCATGAAATGAGAGAGGAGATATAATAAATAAATGTACATATATATATATATCATATATCCAATAATATAACAGATATTTATCAGAGATATAACCATAAACACAAAGATATAGTAATACACAATTTCTATTAATAAGCGAAATGTACAAGACTGTAAAAATACAAAATGAAAGATTCGTTAGAATGGTGGAAACTTATCTATGAGACTAGATGTGATGGCTACTCACATTTGCAAGAATATGGATTACAATGAGGCTCTAAAGGATTTTTTAACATAAAGAAAGTCCAAAACCCTAACCCTGAAAGATGAAAAGGCAATAGTTTTGTGGACACTGTTTTGGGTAGTTTGGCGTATCAACTTCTGGGGGGGCATAACTTTGGAATACGATCTCCGTTTGGGGCATATGATAGCTCGTTGGAAAGGTATCATCGAGGAGATTCATTTTGGAGGATTAATTATATAATTTGGTTGCCAATAAGGTTCTTTATCTTAAAAAAACATCATTTAGGCCCTCAAAATGGCCTCGAAAGTTTAGGAACCAAAAAACTACTAACAATTGTAAATTGGCAGAAGATTGTTTTCAGCGACTGTGAATAGGTGCGTGGTCATCGATATCCACCTAGATAAATACTCAATCCTTAGGAAGAAATGGTATCTATTTCTTTGAGTGGGAGAGGGAAAAACGTTTGTTGAATTTGCATCTTGATGAGATGCTTTCCTTGGTGGAGAAGTTGTGCTACTTAGCGTGTTGAAGGTTGTCACAAACATGTGGCTGGAAGGGTTGGACCTTTTTAAAGGGCCTAGTTACATGATATGATTATGTGCATAAGGAATCCTTTCACTTTTCCTCAATCTTGTTGACCTGATTCTGCTAAAGAGAAGGTGCTTGGACTGAGTCTGCAGCGGTTGTGGTGTTCCTACGTTCACATTTTGAACAGACTGTAAAGAAGATGAATTTTTTAGTAGGAGATACTACCTTGTAGAAATGTTTAGGTGGGACAATAGTTGGAACTACCTATGGTATCCTATAGAGATGACCCCCCAGAGTAACAATTACACTACGAGGTCGAGAATCATAAATAGCAGGGCGCTTCCACATATATGGTTGGCCCAAAAGAACATCACAGACATCCAATGAGGAAACATCACATATTACCTCATCCTTGAAGGGATGGATTCCGTATGAAAATCAACACTACTGGTTGACACAAAAATCTTGTCCCTAGAAAAGCCACCCGATGTTCTATGGCTGCACGTGTGGTGTCGTCGACAATCCCAACTGTTTGATGACCTATGCTGAGATGAGGTTCTTCTAGCTTCCTCTATCAATAATGAATTGCAATGAGGTCCCCTTCACCCACATCTGTGAATGGAAGAGGTGTTCCCCCTCTTCAGGATCTGTTGGTTCTTCTGGTTGAACTGTTGTGGTTGCGAAAGTATAAGTGGGGTATGCGTTGATGATCTATCTTTTTCCATTTTTTTGAATTAGATTATGAATTAGTGTTCGGATCCTTGTCTTTGATATTGGCCACCAATTATTGTTTTGAGATATATTCATCGGTGTTGTGCCAAGGGATTCTATGGAAATAACACCACTTTCCAGTGTCCTTCTTCATCTTCACCTGACCATTCTTTTCATGTGGCCTGGAATGGTTTTCAGGAGGCTATTTGTTAGGGCCGTCCTTATAATACTTTGGTTGTTCCAGATTTTCAGACCCAAACTCCCCTTTGTTCTGGTGCCTAAATTTTTGTTCAATTTTGAAAGCATTTCAATAGGCAGATTCCAACGATGAGATGTCTAGAAACTCCATTTCAGTTTGGTTGTACCTATGTAGAGCCCCATGGTATTTCATAATTTTTTTTTGCTCAGAATCTTTAATACCCATCTTGGTGCACAAGGTATGAAACATGTTTTTAGACTTTGGTACTATTTGGCCCCTCTCTTGATGTAGTGTGGTCCATCTCATGTACTAGTCATCATAGTTACCAATCGGGTAAATATTGTTCCTTGACTGCATCCACAAAAAAATCCCAAGTGTGCTCAGCCCCATATATTCTAGAATCCTCTGTGGAATTTTTCTCCCAGTAAGTTTCCCACCAATTTTTGACATGGGGGAGAGCTTTAAGGAGTGCGAAGGTGATCTTTTCCCTGTTGGAAAAATTGTGAACATAGAAATAACCTTCTAGTAGATTTAACATTTTTCTAGACCATATGTATCTATCTATCCTTCAAATACGATAATATCCAAATTAAATTGTACCTTGAAAGGTGAGGTACCTCTAAAGTGGTTGGTTTATGAAGATGCATCGATTTTTATTGGCAGGCATTGAAGGATGTGGAAAAAAATCTACATCATTTCGGCCCTCTGTCGCATGAGATATTGCTCAAACAATAGATTAATATAATCGTATGCTTTTTTGTTTTTCTTTTCTTCTGCCATGGAGGGTTTCTTTGGCATTGGGGAGCGATTATCCTCAAAATATACAAGCTCGAGAACCAACTTTCTATACTAATACCTCGTCGGGGGCATGCACTTAAAAAAATGATCAAGAGAAGCCTCATCTGATACAACTGATCTGTATTATTTTCGACACGAAATGAGAGAGGAGATATAATAAATAATGTACATAAATATACCAGATATCCAATAATATAACATATATTTATCAGAGATATAACCATAAACACAAATATACAGTAATACACAATTTCTATTAATGAGTGACATGTACAAGACTGTAAAAATATAGAGTGAAAGACTTGCTAGAATGGTGCCATCTTATCTTTGAGAAGAGATGTGACGACTACTCAAATTAGCAAGAATATGGATTAAAATGAGGCTCTAAAGGCCTTTTTAAATTAAATAAAGTCCAAAACCCTAACCTCAGAAGACGAAAAGCCAACAATTTTGTGGACCCTGTTTTGGGTAGTTTGGTGTATCAACATTCTGGGGGCGTAACTTTGGCACACTATTTCTGTTTGGGGTGCGCGATAGCTTGCTGGAAAGGTATTGTCAAGGAGATTCATTTTTGGGGTTCAATCAGATCCATTGGGAATCATTGATGTGATCGATCCAAGAAAAAAAATCATTTAGGACCTTAAAGTGGCCCCAAACATTTTGGAACGAAAAAACTGATAAAAATAGTAAATCACCAGAAGATTGTTTTGAGCCAGTTGGAATAGGTGGGTGGCCATAGATATCCACATGGATCAATCCTACCTCCTTAGGAATAAATTTTATCCATTGAGTTGAGTGCCAGGGGGAGAGGGAAAAATGTTTGATGAATCTGCATCTTGATGAGTTGCTTGCCTTGTTGAGCTTGTTGAAGGTTGTCACGAACCTATGTCAAGAAGGGTTGAACCTTTTAAACTAGTATAGATACATGAGATGACTAAGTGCAGAAGGAATCCTTTCAATTTTCTTTAATATTGTTGATTTGCTTCTTCTTGACAGAAGGTGCTTGGACTGAGGCTACATCAGTTGCAGTGTTCTTTTGTTCACCTTTTGAATAGACTGTGAAGAAGATGAATTTTGTAGTATGAGATACCACCTTGCAACACTGTTTAGGTGGGACAATAGTTGGAACTACCTCTGGTATCCTGTAGTGATGACCCCCCAGAGTAACAATGAAACTAAAAGGTTGAGACTCATAAATAGCATGGTCATTTCACATATATGGTTGGCCTGAAAGAACATCACATACATCCAATGGGGAAACATCACATAATACCTCATCCTTGAAGGGATGGATGTTGTATGAAAATCAAAACTATTGGTTGACACACAAATCTTGTCCATGGCGAAGCCACCCAATGTTGTATGGCTATGGGTGTGGTGTTGTCGACAATCCCAACTGTTTGAGAACCTCTGCTGAGATGAGGTTCTTCTGTCTTCTGCTATAAACAATTAAATGCAATGGGGTCCCCTTCACCCACATCTATGAATGGAAGAGGAATTCTTCCTCTTCAGGATTTGTTGGTTCTTGTTGTTGAATTGTTTCAATCATAATAGTAGCAGTGGGGTGTGTGTTCAT
>SNQJ01S0074313.1:2892-13379 GCA_010110895.2 Picea sitchensis
TATTTTAAGTTGAATTCCCCACCATTTTCCCTGCCCCACCTTAATTGGCCCTCTTCCTCTATGACTGCAATTTTCCTTTTCCCAGATCCTCCACCTGTCGCTACCATTCCTTTTCTTCCAGTAGTGATGGATTTTTGTTTTTCCTTGCGCTGTCATTTCCTGTTGGAGCTCCTCCCTGTCCAGGTTTTCCAGTCTGGGTTCCTATTGCCACGTGTCCTCCCAGAATCTGGCTGTTTTACCATTTCAGACTTCCTAGAAGCTATGTTTATGGATCCAGTTCTTGTTGCGCCAGGCGATATTCCAGATGGTTGATCCCTCCCTTGTTCCCATGAATCGAATTCGATGCTGGTCATTGATGTTTGGGGCATACTTGGCCTTTCAAAGCTTTTCCCATGGTATTGATTTGTCCTTGACCCATCTCCACCAGATTTTTGCCTTGTAGTCTTCGTTGGTTACCTGTGGGTCTTGTAACCCCAGGCCTCCTTTGCCTTTTGGTCTACAAACCTTTTCCCATGCCACTAGGGCCCATTTATTTTTATTTTTAGCCTCTTGCCATAGAAAATATCTTTGAATGTCTCTTATATTTTTTAGTATTCCTTTGGGAGAGGGAAACACCGACATCATATACATCAAGATTGCTTGTAGAACCGCTTTGGTAATGATAAGCCTCCCAGCCAGGTTGAGAGTTCTGTAACTTACTGTAAGTCCAATTTTTTACCCTCCCCTGTAGTTTGTTGATCAATCCTTCCCACATTTCCATTTTTCATGCTCTGTCTGTCAAGGGGATTCCCAAATATTTCATTGGAAGTGTTTTGCGTTCAAACCCAAAAATGTTGTCCAGGTTTCTTTGAATTGCAGGATTAGTGTTGAATAAATAGATCATGGATTTGGAGTGGATGATCTCCACCTCTGAGGCCTCTCCAAAGTCTTCTAAGATTATTTTATAGGCTCTTTCTTCCTTGACCATGGGTGTGCCATGGAGTAGGGTGTCATCAATGAAATGTTGGTGTGTGGAGGTTGGACAATTTTCAAAAGGTTTGATGCCTTTTATTTTCCCGGCTATAGTTGCGCTTTTTATGCTTCTGTTGAGCCCTTCCATCATCAGAATGAATATGAAGAGGGATATTGGGTCTCCTTGTGTGATGCCTCTCGAAGGCCATAAGGGTTTTGCTGGGGCTCCATTGATTAGAAGCGAGTATCTTGTCGTTGAGACTATATTTACGATCTAGTTGATCTAGTGTTGTTTGAAGCCAAAGGCTTCCAACGTCTTGGTCATATAGTGCCAACTAATTTTGTCCTAAGCCTTTGCCAGGTCAAGTTGGATTATCACCCCCCCTCTCCTTTGGATTTTTAGCGTGTTTATAATCTCATTGGCATGGATGATGTTGTCGAGTATTTGTATTCCTTCTACGAAACCCACCTATTCCTTTGAAATCGGTGTGGGTAGGAGAGGTTTCAGTCTATTGGCCATGACTTTGGAGATTATATTGTAAACTACATTGCATAAAGCTATGGGCCTGTAGCGATCTGGAGTCCTTGCTTCATTTTATATTGGGATTAGAGTGATCATTGTGTCATTTAACACTTTCAAGATGGAGACCGAGCGTCTGGAGTCTTCCACCACCCCATAAACATCATGTTTAAGCACTTCCCAACAGACTTTGAATAATTCCACTGTGAAGCCATCTGGACTTGGGGCCTTTCCATTGGGAATCTCCTGGACCACTTGGTCAATTTCCTCCTTTGCGGTGGGTTTGCTTAGATTGATATTTTGTTCCTTGGTGACCAACCTATGGATGTGCCAAGTGATCCTTTGTATGGCCTTTGTTTTGTCTTGGTTGGGTTCCTGGGCTATCCCCTGGAAGTGATTAACCAGTGTATCTTCAATTTCCTCATGGTATTCTCTTTCGATCCCATCCCAATCCCTAATTTTCAGGATTCTGTTGTAAGTTCTTCTTGCAATGGTTGTTCTATGAAAAAACTTGGTGTTCCACTCCCCTTCCTTTAGCCATCTGATTATGGACTTTTGGCGCCATAAATTTTCTTCCTGCTGGCATCTTGCTTCCCATTCCTAGTTCATTTGGATCTCTTCTCTTTTTCAATCCTCTGTGTATCCCTTGTCTATGCAGAGTTCCTAAAGTATCCTCATTCTGTCCTCAATATTTCTTTTTTCTTGGTTTATGTTTCCAAATATTTCCTTGTTCCACTCCTTGAATTTAATTTTGATGTAATTGAGTTTCTTATAAAATTTGAACATCCTTGTCCCTTGCTCCGATAGTTCCTCCCTCCACCATTGGTTGATGTTCTCCTTGAAGGTGGGGTGTTTGATCCAAAATTTCTCAAATCTAAAAGGTATTTTCTTCGGAGTGGTTTGGAAGTTTGCTTCCAATTGAACTGGCCAATGGTCTGACCCCCCCCCAAGGAAGGATGTTGCAGTATAAGGTTAGTCCCTGGAAGATGATGGATTCTGACACTAGGAATCGGTCTAGTCTTGTAGCTACTTGGTGGTGATTTATTCGTTTGTTATTCCAGGTGAACTAGCCATTTCTGGTTTTGATGTCCACCATCTCCACTGTATCAATGAAAGATGATAATTCCTCCACATCTCTATCCAGTCTCCTGGTGCCCCCTTTTTTCTCTGCAAATGTCGTAATGATGTTGAAGTCCACTGCCAGGATCCAGTGGAGGTTTATGAATCGAGCCTTTAGATTTTCTAGGTCTAGGAGCATTCTCCTTTTTTCCTCCAACAACTGGGGACCATACACATTCGTGCATAGAATCACCTCTGTGTTACCTATAATTTTCATGTTAACCGAAAGTGTGTGTCTCATGGCTTCGACTGCTGGTAGGTTCATCGATTGTGGGTTCCATAAGGTGAGAATACCTCCTGCCATCTGTTGGACTTTGACAACCAACATCTTTTACTTACTCCATTGTTTTTTGCTGATTGTTTCTATTATGTCTACAATGGATTTTGTCTCTTGGATGAAACAAAGGTTAGGTTGTTCCTTCCCCAGTCTATTTTTAAGGATTCTTTTCTTTCGCAGGTTGTTTAGGCCTCTTATATTCCATGTTGTATTATTCATTTAAACATGTGGGAGGGATTTGGGAAAGAGATTTTTGATCTTACTTGAGTTTATCAGCAGGGTTCCTAGTTCTTGTAGGGCTGCGCTGTTTGATTTCCTGCCTTTCTTTCACTTTGTCTTCTTGGGTGAGAGATGTGGTTGTCCCTCGCCTGCTTTGATTCCCAGGTGTCCTATCTCTCCATGCATGCGATTAATCCCTCTGTATTTTTCTTCCTCCCTTAGAAGTATTGGATGTGATCTAGTTGCTCCGTTGGCACAATGTCTACTCCCTGCCTTTTACATTGCTCCAATATGTTCTAGAGATCTATTCCTTCCCTTTCCACAATGTCTCCGAGATCAGGATATTCCATGCCTTCCTCGATTGGTGTCATCTCCGAGTCTCTATATACCTCCTGCATTGGGGTGTTGGCATCTTTGTTTACTCCTTCCATAGGACTTTCACTACCTCCATGTTCCCTCTTATTGCTTGGAATATCTGTGTTTTCATGAGTTTCTTGTTCCCTAGCTTCTCTAGCTTTTTTATTTTCCTTTCCTCCTTCTTCCCCTTGGTTGACCCTGTGTCATCCTTATGGTCTAGTCCTGGCTTCCAGATTTCTTCTTGTTGGGTCATTTCTTTGCTTCTTGTTTTCTCTGTTTCTGTGGTTCAGTTTTACAAACCCATCCTCATCCTGTTGTGTTTTGTTTTTTTCCGTTTCTTATTTTTTATTGAGAGGAAATTCTCTGATTAGGTGTCTATGTTCATGGAATATTCTACATTTAAACGAGATATTCTCGTATTCGATGCTTTGTATCCATTCCTCATCCCTGAATTCCAAGCTTATGGATACTGGGAGCGCCCCTAAAACATCCATCTCTATGTAGATCCTTGCATAGGATGTATATCTCCCTTTTAGGGTTGCTTCCGATGTCTTAACATATTTTCCAAGCTTGTTCCCAATTTCTTCGAAGGTGGATGACATCTAATAGTCTAGTGGTAAGGAGTAAAGCCTCATCCAGACTGGGACATTTTTAAAGGTTTCTTTATCTGGGGAGAAGTTTTCCTTTCACGGTCGCATGTACAACCCTGTTGAGGCGTGGAAGTATGCCCCCCCCTCTAGGTTCATGAATACTGCTATGAAGAGTCCTTTAGAGCCCAGGTGGAGTTCCACTTCTCCTCTTATCTTCCATTGATATTTTATCCAATTGCGAAGTGTTCTTTCTATGGGCCACAAACCCATGAACTTGCAAATTAATGCATGCGTCTTCATTTGGTCTCGATAGAGTTTCATTTGTGGGTATTCCAATATAACTTTGGGTATAAGTGTTGTTTTAGGTTTACATGGGTTGCACCCATCTGCCCCACTGGGGTTTGCTGGTTCCTGTGCATCCTTATGGGATTCTTCCCCCATGCGATCCCTTTTTTCCTGGTTGCTCTCCTGATTCTTTTCCGATCCTAATCCCAAGGTGCTTGTCAATGGTTGTTTGAAACCAACGCCTCATGGGCCTTTCTCCCTGTCCACCACTGCCTTCTTGTATGAGGGGGTTCCACTCCTGCCCCCTTTGGTAACCATTCTGTTCGTTGCTGAGACCACGACTGTCAAACCCTAGCTTGCGGTTTCTCTAGGTTCTTGGAGGATCCCAAGTGCACTTAACTATATAACTTATATAGTTATATTATCATATATGTTATATATATTAAGATATATGTTATATATATAACATGTAATGTGCCCATAGGATCTGGGCCAGGCCCGCTGGGGGTTGGCTCGATGCTATAGGACTTGGGCCAGCCTCCCGTAGGATGGCCCATACACGTTATATGTTATATATATAACATATATGTTATATATATAACATATATGTTATATATATTAACATATATTTATTTTGATATATATATTTATATATTATCACATATGTTAATATATTTACATATATGTTTGTATATGCTAATATATTAACATATATGTATTTACATATATATTTATATACTAACACATGTTAATATATTTACATATATGTTTGTATATGTTAATATATTAACATATATGTATTTACATATATGTTATATATATATTAACACATATTTTTATATATTAACACATATGTTAATATATTTATACATATGTTAATATATTAACATATATGTATTTACAAATATGTTATATATATTAACATATATGTTAATATATGTTAACATATGTGTTTATTTTTTCTTCAAAAAAATTCATAATTTTATTCATCTAAAAGGATCCAAAATTACATTCACAGGTGCATGATGCACTTCCCCCGATCCATGTGTAAAAGAGTAGAAAATAAGAAACCCAAAAGGGCCCAGAAAAGGCTACTAAGCTACCAAAAATATTTACAATAATAGGGACTGGTAAGATCCTGCATCTACAACAAAAGACAAAGTTGCACGCCCAAGAAGGACCTCAAAACGTAGAACCACAGTTCCACACTGCATGCCCAAATGGTGGACCTCAAAGCTTTGTTCCAACCACCAAAGAAGCATAAAAATCCAACAATCGCAACATCAAGCTCCAGATTTCAAAACCAGATACCCATAACTTGGAAACCAACACACCGAGAGAAGGAGCCATCGAAAGCCTCGAAAGAGACATAGTCCACCAAATACCGAGCAAAGAAACCATAAAACAACCACCTAACAATCCATGAGCCGCGCAAGTAGGCGGCGCACCAGAGAAACCCAAACCAAAGAGGTTGGAGCACTAGGAAAAAAAATGCATCCACAGGGACAGAGCCATAAGGGGGACGTCGACAGAGTATGCACCCATGAAGAGGACTGTGGTGCACCAGAAGGCTGGGGCACACCAAGAATCCATGGGATTGAAGCAAAGGGGGTCCTGGCAGAGGAGGCACCCACGAAGAAGAAACAACAGGAGGGGATGCAGTCAGAAAAAACCTAGCCGTAGAGCCCGCTCCATTTTCCCTTAACATATGTGTTTATATAAACACATGTGTTAATATATATTAACATATATAACATATGTGTTAACATATATGTTATATTAATATATGTGCTAATATATAAACATATATGCTATATTAACGTATGTGTTAATATATAAACATATATGTTAATATATATAACGTATCAGCTCTGTAATATTTTCCTTTTGTTTCTTGCCCTTATTCTTCTCTTCTTCCAAATTTTCCTCATAGTCACCAACGAATCTAGCATCCCGTTCCCTTATGTCTTTCAATGTCCTTAGATGCACTAAAGAAGGGATAGCTCCTGTCCGAAACTGGGCTACAATTTTCTTCCACTTTTGTATCTCGACTTTCAACAAAACTACCCGAGCTTCAGTTGTATATGTCATTGGCTCAACTTGAGTAGATGTTGTTACTGTGGAAGTGTGCAAAATAGGCTCAATCTGAGTGGATGCTGGTACTGTAGAGGTGTGTAAGATAGGCTTGGTCTGAGTAGCTACTGTATGCAACACCAACTCAGTTTGAGTAGTTTCTGTTACTCTGGGAGTATCGACAGTTTGAGTAGCTGTCGATACTGTGGGAGTAGCAACAGTTTGTGTAGCTATCGAAATAGTCTCCTTGAAATTTCTCCTCACTGATTCCTTGGCAATTATTTTGTATATTCATGCTCGTTTCTTCAGGTGGAGCACCTTCTTCTTTAGCTTGGAATTATCAATCCTCAATTGCAGACTTTCTCTAAAGGCTATCCTATAATGGTCCTGAATAGGGGTTCTTCTCCTTGCACAAAATTCGACAAATTCCTGTTTGACAGGAATTCCTTTAGCCCATCCCCTAGGAGGAACCTCATTTTGAGCTTCATTTCCTACAACCTCTATGCCTGGCTCTTGTTTAACTCACACTTCTCCTAGAATAAAAACACCCAACTTTGGTTCAGGGTTTTCGGGAGCAACATGCTCTGACGCTGGTTCTTGTGTAACAACGTCAGTCATTTCTTGCTCACAAATTGGAGGAGTGGCTACACCATATTCACAGACAAGAAATTCAGAAAGTTCTAGCTCTGGTTCTTGTGTGACAACTTCAGTTACCTCTTATTCATAGATTGGAGGAGTAACATCATTCCTCTCCTTCTCATCAGACGAAGGGGTATCAACATCCATCTCATGATCATCTGCGGATGGAAAAGAAACGTCTCTTTCTTGTTCATCTGCTGAGGGAGTAGAAGCATATATTTATTGTTCATCTATTGAGGGAGTAGAAACATCTCTTTCTTGTTCATCTACTGAGGGAGTAGAAACATCTCTTTCTTGTTCAGGAAAATGGTTTGGAGGAATAGAACCCTCTACTTCCTCTTCTTCTAAATCTAGGTTAATGACCTGCCTCATTCCCCCAACTTCTCTAACTTCCACTGATGGTTTCCTTGTTTCCTCATCTTCGTTCGAGGCTAATTCCTGTGTATCAACACCCGTTCTTTTCCCTTATATAGTATTTTTGGCAGCCTCTGCCAACCTGCTCAACCCATCTCTCTCTTCTAGGGTTTATGCTACTTCTGGGATAAGTTCTGCCAATTCCTCTTCCGAGAGTCTTATGAAATGAGACCAACTCATAGGGGTTTTCTCTAGCGCATGCATGACTAGTAGCTTAACAAGGCCATGATTTGTCAGGGTTTTGAGTGGTTGGCGTGAGCACTGAGCTGCTCGCACCATCTGCTGAACGTTATTCCACATAAAATAGGGCATGCTTATGCGTTGTTGGACACACAGAGATGTGAGAAATTTGAGATGATATTTGTAAATGGTAGAGGGGCGGACTTCGCATGTCACATAACTTATGACAAACAATGCTACCTCAGCCCATGGGGGCGGTAGAGAAGTCCATTGGTATCCTTTCCCTTTCAGATTTACTTCTTCGCCTTGATGCAAAAATAAATCTGGAAATTTTGGGAGTGGTGTTTTCCAGACAAACCATCGCTGACCAGATATTGGCAATCCAATAGTTGCTACAATGGTTTCCTCTATGACTCTGATTTTTAATCCACGGACCGTGCAGGAGTGACCGTCCAAATTTTGGGTGAATTCTGCTGTAATGTTTGCATCAAATCCCTGTAATCTCTCGAAATACACATCCCAACCTGCATTCTGGAAAATTTTCCAGACTTCTGTATTTCGACAGACCTATGTAGTATTTGCTGGCTCATACCTTATTTCTCCAACACCCATTTTGTTCTGTCGGCTCTGCCTGCTCGAGGAGTACCGATGACTAGTTCAAGAGAAACGACAAGCAAAACAGTTTTGTGGAAAATGTGTTGTGGAAAGAGTCGTGGATTTTTTTAACAAATTAAATGATGTGGCGGGTAAGTAATGATGAAGATATGACAAAAAATTTAATATCTTGGTGTATGATTAATGGTTTGGCGGGTGTGTCCAATACCGATGCGTACAACGACGACAGAAAGATTTAAGTAATGATTGCGAAATCATGTGATTAAAGAGGGTAATGATGATTCTTTGGGAAAAGACATAAAATTTCCCCCAAACATAAAGTTAAGACCATCTTTAGGCGCAAGTGCCTATGCCATGTGTAATATTACCCAAATCCGTTAAAGTTGGTTGAGGATGTACCTGGCGACTCACCTATTATGGAGAAGCATCATCACTAGAATAGCATCGTCTGTAGTCGCAGAATATGACAACGTCGAATCGAGCGGCGACATTGGAAAAGGTGACAGCTGAAATATCGGTATCCATGTTGGCAGGAGTATATACGAGTAGATGCAACCAAAGTAGCAACGATAGGAGTAGTAGTGGTAGGAGTAGCGACAACCAGAGAGTAGCGACGACTGGAGTGGTATCACCTCGGAGTATCAACATTTGGTACAACAATGATTTTAAGTAACGACACCTGGAGTAGCAGCGACTGGAGTAGCGACAACTGGATTAGTGGAAACAACAGTAACAACATCTTGTACAACGATGATTTTGAAGTAACAGAACCCAGAGTAGCGACAACTGGAGTAGCGATAACTCGTACAACGATGATTTTGAGGTAACGACACCCGGAGTAGCGACAACAGGAGTAGCGCCAACTTTGAGTAACAACATCTGGTACAACGACGATTTTTTTGAAATAACAACATCTGGAGTAGCAGTGACTGGAATAGCGACAACTCGGAGTAGAGACAATTGGAGTAGAAACACTGTAGAAGCTGTGTAACTTTTAAAATTCGAGAGATGCCTTTGCCGATTTCAACTGTCTAGAAAGGTACCTACAACACACATTTATTAGAATATATATATATATATATATATATTTTTAGGGGGAAGAGGGAGGATCCTCTGCACTAATGATTTCCAAATCAACTTGATCAGAAAGTCGTTGGACAAAGGAGGCTTTAGAAGTTGGTTTTTGATATATTCTAAGGTGGTATCCATTTTCTATTAGGGGAGTACGTGCCTCGTCTATTGTTACCAGTCTAACAATGCCATTGTCAAATACCTTGTCAACTTCATATGGCCTCATCCACCTTGAGCAGAGTTTTCCCTTGAAATCCTTGAATTGTGAATCATAGAGTAATGCCTAATCCCCTTTTTGAAATGTCTTGTTATTGATAAACTTGTCATGCCATCTAGCACGTTGGTCCTGGATTGTAGCATTATTCTGGACAACCACTAATCGAATTTCATATAGCTTGTTTAGCTGCTCTAGATGATGTTTTTGGGTTTCTGAAAGATCCAAACCTACTTCCAGGGTTGTTCTAAGTGTTTTAATTTCGAACTGTACGGGGGAAAAAGGATATTTTCTATAGACAATCTCATATGGAGAAAATCATGTTGTATTCTGCCAAGTTGTCATGTATACCCACAGTGCTTCAGGAATCTTTTCCGCCTAATCTTGACGATGACTTACTACAATTTTTGTGAGGATATTTTCCAGTATCTTATTTGTGCTCTCGACTTGATTTTCCTGGGGATGATATGGAGATGTTATCCTGTGCTTGATCCTGTATGTCTTCATTAACCCTACTATCATATGTGATGTGAACTGTGCTCCTCCATCTGAGACTATTTCTCTGGGGGATCCATATCGAGCAAAACTTTCTTTGAACATGAAGTTTGAAACAACCTGCTCGGTTGCTTTTACAACTGCCTTCGCCTCAACCCACTTTGTTACATAATTCGTGCATACCAGAATATGGACTTTATATTGTGAAGGGGGATTGAATGGTCCCATGAAATCAATGGCCCATTTTTCAAAGGGCTCAAGGGCTACCTGAGGGTTCAAGGGAATTTCGTCTGCTTTACTAGGCTACCCCATTTGTTGGCAACTATCACACCCATGGACATACTTCCTTGAATCTTGGAAAATGGTGGGCCAATAATACCCCATTTGCAACACTTTGTGACCTGTTCATTTATCTGCAAAATGGCCTCCACGGGGACCATCATGAGCAGCCTTCAAGACATCATAAAT
>SNQJ01S0074313.1:13472-37274 GCA_010110895.2 Picea sitchensis
CTGTGATGGATGATCTTCCGCCATTCCTTGTACGGAAAATGTTGAGGCACCATTCCTGTAGCAAGATAGTTAGCAATATCTTCATACCATGGAACATGAGTAGAAATTGTAAAAAGATGTTCATCTGGAAAACTATCTTCTACAGGTTCCCCTTGTGTATCATTTTCTAATCTAGACAAGAAATCTGCAACTACATTATCCTTCCTAGGGTGATCCACGATGGTGATATCAAATTCTTGCAGTAATAATAACCATCTCGTGATCTGACCCCGAGTTACATTTTTGTTCATGAGATACCTAATGGCTGCATGATGCATGTGCACAAAAGTGGGATAACCTATAATATAGTGTCAGAATTTATCAACAACATAAATGTCTGCTAAGAATTCCTTTTCTGTTACCGTATAATTTAGTTCAGATGGAGTCAAGTTCTTACTGATGTAGTATATTGTGTATGGTTTCTTGTCCTTCTACTGTCCCAAAACAAATCCCATTGCCATGTGAGAAGCATCGGCTGAAATATGAAATAGAAGCTTCCAATCTGGTCCTCGAAGTATCGGGGCCTTACATACCAGTTCTTTGATTTGTCCAAATGTGGTCTCACATTTATTTGTCCACATGAATTCTACATCTTTGGTTATTAACTGAAAAATAGGGTGTGCTATTTTAGAATTTTTTTCTATGAAACGTCTGTAATAGCCTTCAAAACCATTGAAACTGCATACATGTGTTGGTGTCTTAGGTGTATGAAAATGAAATATTACCTCTACCTTGGCAGGATCAACCCGGATCCCTGATGCTGAAAGTAAGTGTCCCAACACAACCCCTTCTTCCATGAGCATGTGACACTTTTCTGTGCTAAGAGAAACATGCATTTATTGGCATATTTTAAGTAATTTCTCCAGATTTTCCAAGCCTTCTTTGAAGGAATCCCCATAAGGAGTGAAGTCATCCATGTAGATTTCAACATTGTCATTGACTAAATCAGAGAAGATCCCCAATATTTCCCTTTGGAAAGTAGCAGGTGCGTTACAAAGGCCAAATGGAAGAACTCTTTATGCAAAGGTCCCCTAGGAGCTCATGAAAGTGGTATTGTCCTGGTCTTCAGGGGCTATTTGGATCTGATTATACCCGCTGAACCCATCTAGGAAGGAGAAAACCTCTTCCCGGATAATGTGTCAAGGACTTGGTCAATAAAGGGAAGATGAAAATGGTCTTTTTGAGTTTCTTTATTCAATTCTTGATAATCGACACAAATCATCCACTTTCCATTCTTCTTAGGAACAATGACTAGTGGGGATACCCATTGACTATCCAATATTGGGTAGATGAATCCCACATCTAACAATTTCTACATCTCATCTTTGACAATCTGTTTCAAAGTGAGATTCATTCTCCTTTGTGGTTGTCTAATGGGCCGAAATCCCTCTTGAATGTATATGTGATGGGTACATAAATCAATGGGGATTCCTTTCATATTTGTATATTCCCAGGCGAAGGCCTCTTTCTATTTCCGAATAATTTTAAGTAATTGCTTAGACTGTGTGGGCGAGAGATTGGGATTGACATTCAATGTCTTTCCTAGTTCAATTTCAACAGTGACACTATTGTGTGGTGCAATTGTTATAGTCTCGATCTCAGTTTCGGATTTAGGAATGTCTTGATCATTACAATTCATAATTGATTCGAGAAATGACCGGGTAGAATTTGGAACGGAGTCAGATTCACTGATGAAGGTGTTGATGGTATCATCCTCCGTCTTATTCTTAAAACAAAGGGCCTCACTAATGGTAAGGATTGATGTTATCTCTTCATCAATCTCCAGCCCTTTTATAGGTGAGGATTTCCATAATAGGGTGAATCCGACTCCTTTTGATGAACTTGGTTCTACAGGAGGGTACACAATAAGGTTCTTAGTATCCCCTCCATTAGATATCACCATATTTCCCGATCGACAACCAATATAGGCATCTTTTGTTGCAAGACAAGGTCTGAAGGATCAAAGGATGCCCTCCAAATGGGGATTGCATTTGTAAAACTAGGAGATCAACAAGGTACTTCCATGAATCTAGCGAAATGGTGATGTCTTCCAATTTGCCTATTGGTTTAACAATAGATCGGTCTGCCAATTCCAAAATGCTAGGTTTGGGTTTGAAATCGTGTAGACCAAGAATGGTCGTAGTTGCGGAAGTTATAACATTGATTGTAGCTCCCAGATCTACTAATACATTTGGAATGTTAACCCCATTTATCTGTATAGTTAGAATAGGGTTCCCTGGGTCTCCATATTTAACAGGTATAGACTTTCCTAACATAATGCATGACAATTTCCCCATGACATGGATGGTAAGTGGATCCTTAGGCTTCCTTCCAGGTTTCTTAGAACAATGTTCCCTAATCATTTTCTCATAAATTGACACATATCTAATTACTTGGTGTAAGGGAATTCTAATGAATAAATTTTGCAGTTCCCCCAAGAAGTCAAATTCAGGATGAGGATGTTGTTTTGCTAGAGATAGTCTTTCTAGGTAGGGGGGATTATTGTGATGTTCCTTAGTTATAGGGTTCTGAGGAGGAAATTGTTGGTTCACAAGATTTTTAAGTTGCCTATCTTCCTTCTAAGGTTTTGACTCTAGAAATTCATTATCAATTTGCTCAATAATTATTGGTGAATTCTTGGAATTCACTACCCTACCCGATCTAAGTTTTAGTTCATTACATCCCAGGGTGGAAATTCCATAAACAGGGAGGTTGAGTGTCTCAACCCACTGAGATCCTTTATTATTTGGATTGGGGTTGGATTGGACAGGCATTTGTGGCCGAAGAGGAGGGTTTTTAGAAGAAACATTAGGGGGAAACTGTAATTGTTGCTGTTGTTGGAACTGTTGTGGTGGCATAGTTTGAGGAAGTTGATTCTGGTTTATTTGATTAGCGTTGTTGTTCTTGAGTTTATGTTTCAAGGCTATAAAACATACCGTCAAGGCATCCGTAAATAATTTTAATGAAAAGATTTGGAAATAAGGAATCAAAGAAAGATCAAAGCAGATTCAGTTTCTCAACTGTCTCTGTCTTTCTTCTTGTTGCTCTTGGATGCTAATGCCTCACTCAATAGAAGCCCATGATCATTCTAACTCAGCCCTATTAGTCGCTGTTTGTAAAATAGTATTAAATAAACTTAGGGCAATGCTGGTTTGATCCTGAAGGCCCGGTTCTACGTTAGGTTGTCTGCTACTAGGGACAATCATGGATGATCAAGTTTAAAAGGTTTATAAATGGGTTTTTAATCAATTGGTTACTTCAAATTTCCAGAGATGAGATCAATGAAAACAATTTTAAAATCTAAAACAGTAATGTAAAACACATTCAAGGTCGTTTCCTAGTTTTATAACAATTTCTAGAATTATAAACAACAAATAAACAATGCAGAGAAATATAAGGCTTTAATCAGGAAATAATCTTATATTTCAAATAGACACTGATGAAAGAAAAAAGGACATTTCTAACAAGGATTAAAAATTAAGGAACAAAATCCTTACAGGTCTTAAAATTGCTAAAGCAATTTCAGAGGAAAAACTGTAAAACCTTTAACATCCAAACCAACTTGAAAATATAAATCAATGATGTATATAACTCCAAATTGATTACTTGTTAGAAAAACATTTAAAGGAAAATTTAACAATGCATGGTAAACAGGGGAAGACACATAGTTACAAAGTTGCAGGATCGAGAATCTCGTTTGCGATTTATATTCCGATGAACTTCAAAATTGAAATTACAAAAATGGCTCTCTCCAAAATTTCTGAAGCCCTTTCTCAGCCTTTTGAAATTATATTTATACCTTTTCTTCAAAGTTTCATGTTGGTAACTAACCAACTCCCTAATATTACATTTACATAAAATAATGTCAACCGTTTACAATTTTCTTTTGAAATTCTAATAAAAACATTTAAAAAATTTTAAGTTTGTGTTGACACACTTCCTTTTTCTGTTTCAACGCATTGAACACATTTTCCCAAAAAATTTACTAAGATCCTGGGAGCCTCGGGTATCTCATTTGCTTCAAATGAGAAAAATCTCCTCTGTAATTTGGGCAACCGACTTTCTATCATACTTTCTATGAACTTCACTGTTTTCAACTTTAAGCTCGAATTCACCATCCACTTGTTGATCTATGTGATGTTGATCAATTTGATGTTCGAAATCTCTGCTTTCTTTTCCTTGAACTCTTCTCTAAACCTCAGCTAATGCTTGGCTATATTGACTTCACCTAATAACCCAGAACAACCATCTGTTCCGATATTCAATGAATCTTTTTCAACGAGATCGAAGATTCCTTGGAAATCTTCATTAACCTTTTTTGTGATTCTTTTATATTCAACCAATTTTGATTCCTAGACTTTTATCATTATATCCCCTTTTAACTGTTTAGAAATAGATAATTTCTAATTTTTTCCAATTACTTCTTTTAATGAGGAAGCCACTGCTTTTTGAAAAGTAGTCCTTGCTGCCTTCGCTTCTCTTTCTTTTTGGAACACATTTTCCATGGACTTATTTGATTCCTGAAAATAATTCTGAATTATTTCCAGATTCCATAATACTTTTTGTTGTTCCTCCTCTATCCTTGCATATATTTCCGATGCCTGTGTCCTGAAATGTCCAAGTTCAACTACCTGGTTTATAATAAAATTAATCTTATCATGCAACTGTTTATTTTCTTCTCCTAGCTTTTGAGCTTGTTCCTGTGTAACCTGTATTAGATGTTTTGCCTCATCTAAATCTTTATTTAATTTTTGGATTTCTTGCATATCTTTGAGTCTAGCTTGTTCTAGACCCTTCTGTATTCCCCAACCAATATTTCTTTCATTTTCCTTCAGTCTGTCTTGCAACTGGGTTATTTTTTGATCCTTCTGTTCAAGCATAGTTGTTAGGTTTCCTACAGAATATATATTAGCTGATGCTATAGAACCCATTGTTCCTGCTAACTCTGTAGCGAACTCTCCTTCCTTGAGTTTCTTCCCATCTATGATAACTCTATGCTTCTTAATCGATCTTTCTCCTACATGATGAATTTCCTGTTTCAAGATAACTCTTCTCTTTTTGCTGAAAAAATAATTTGACGAGGGGATTTCATCTCTTGAAATCGGTTCTAGGTCACTGACATACAAACATCCTTCATGAGGAGTTCCGAAAGTAGACCGTAGTGGAGTTAAATATGTAATGGGGATACCAAGTTCTTTTGAAGCAGTTCCTCCAATCTTTTCTGGAATATCATCAAGAATTATTGGACTTGTTTCCAATCCTTTTCCTTTCTCTGTCCCTAGTTCTTTTGTCTGAGAACCCTCTGTGTTTTGAGGAGGTATTTCAGAATCCTTCAACTTATATTTTTCATTTGATTTATCCTGAGTCTCAGTTTCAAACCATGGGGGGGTTTCTTCCTGTTCTGCCAATGAAGTCGATATTTCACGTTGTAAAATCTTCGGCAGGCAGCTTCGCCTATGTCTTTGAAAAGATGAAAACCCAGCCTATGAGTCAGGTGACAAGGCTTGTACTCTATTCTGCACTTCCTCATAAGATTTAACATCTTTGAAAATATCATCATAAACTAAAACTTCATGTTCATATGCTTTTAAATTACAATGTATGTAATGTCGACTAATTATTTGGTAAGGGTCATGTTTTCTGTGCTCAACGTATACTAACTTAACTTCCTCCAATGATTCGACCTCCGCCTTAGAATGACCTAAGTTTAATAAAGTAAATTTCCCGATATGAACAGGGAAAGATGGCCATGCTTTTTTCTAAAGGGCTTTTAATTCTAACCCAATACCACCCTTGGCTAACTGATGAGCCACTTCTCTGCATACCAATCTGTCTGGTAAGAACTTCGGGAGTGCGTGAGGAGGAATAGAACAACCATAGACTCTAACATAGGAAAAATTTTCCTCAATAAACCAGTCAACAACTGATTTGAGATTTTCTATGACTGCATCAGAAATGCGAGGGGGTTCGCATCCAAAAAATATTTTGTGCAGAGGAATGATGACATAATGACAGATATGATAAAAAACATCTTTTGCATTTTCTTCCTAGAGCGTTGAGTGGTATTTATGCACAGGCTCTGGGCAAGAAGTACTCCAACTCCAATTCATTAATGGAAAAGGAGTCATAAAACAAATGGCATCCATGATATACGCAGACATATAAAACGACACTGGCTGTCCCTTGGACTTAACTGCTTTATAATTTACAACCTCTTGCGTTAGGTTATCTGACAAAATTTTATGCCAGTTAAAACTACGTCCTTCTGAAACTTCCTCTAAGAAGGGTACCCAGTCTGCATGAAAGTGACAGGGATCTTTTCTCCCGAAAAGTCTGCATAACATCATGGCTATGTAAACCATATATTCATTTAAGGAGGCCGAAGCATAAATCCCATGAGCATCAGCCCTAAATTTTACTTCGGACCTCGCCCATCCTCTAATCATGTCAGGATATGTCTGGCCTGCTTCAACACACTCCTTTCTTTGAAACTCGGCTAAAAATTCAGCATTAAAAGTGTGTCTATAATTCAGTGAGAGTTTATACATTACTTGAATGTGCTCAGGCATGAATGAGCCAACAACAACTCCTTGCTCGTTCAGAATGCTTCTTATTGGGATATCTACCCTATCCAGAGCCCAGCCAATCATATCGGTATATGTCACCAACCTCGGACGTACATCAACCTTATGAAGCTCAATCTCAACAATGTCTCGGAGGTGATTTTCCGAATCAGGGTCTGCATACTTTAGCTCTTCCTCTAGCAATTCGGTAATTCCAGTCCATGATTTGACGGAGTGTATGGCATGTGGAGTGGTATCTGAGATAATATCACCTTCCTGTGCTTCTTCGTTTTTCTTCGGTACTTTTTTAGGCGCCATAGATCTGCGTTTGTCTTGAAAACCTTTCACAGAAAGTGGGTGAGTAAGCTCAACTTTAGAATGAAAATACAGACGTTTCGAACGTTTACTTCGAATATATCATAAAAATATTGAGATTTGTACCTCTGTTACAAAGTTAAAGCTCTTAATGCAAAAGATATTTTCGGAGATATGCATTTAATGTCTGTACTTAGGATTTCTCGGTGTTTTCAAATATAATAGAAACATACTTAATCGGACAACGACGCGTTAATTAACACTTCAAAAAAGAATTAACTTTAAAACAGTTTAGAAAGTGGATTATTAGTGTTAATTTTGAATTAAATTTGAAAACTTGATTTTTCGGGGTTTCGACACTCTTGATGTTGAAAGATATGTCATTCGAAGTAAACCCGATCGCCAAAATCGCGAAATCGCGATGTATTAATTTAAATTAAAACATTTTTAGTATGTTAATTAATTGAGATTTGATCTTTTCGGGACGAATCCCTATTTCTTTAACATTTGAATGAAAAACTCGCAAATTTAAAATTATTCTCCTTTTAAATAATTTTTCGTAGAGTGTTTGAAAATTTATATTTTTGTAAACTTTTATCCGTTCTTTATTCAAAAGTAAATAAAAAGGTATCACGAATTTCAGAAATGATGAAATTTTTCTTTGAGAAAAGCCGAAACCTTAAAAATAAAAATCTGGATCTTAGGGACGAAAAATTTAAGCTTTGTTTCAACAAGGGCCATGCCAGTTCTCGGACCATGGGGAAGTTGAATTATTCTGTGGGGGCCATGGTTGCCAAGAAGTGGGGTATTGGTATTGATAATTTTGTGGCCATGATGGTGAAAAAGGCACGGGTTGAGATCTGAAATTTGAAGTATTGAAATACTGAGAGAAGTCTTGAGGCATACCTTGGTTTATGTTCTGTGGTCGTGGCTGCCATGGATTCTTTGGTCCCATAAAGTAGAGTTGATCCTTTTCTTTGTCTGCTCCCTGAAAGATCGCCTTTAATCCTGGCAAAGAGGGACATTCACTAGTCTCATGATTCTTCTCACATATAGCGCAAATAGTATTTAGTGGACATTCATGTTGCAAATGTTTCTTTCTACACCTAGGACAAAAGATTGCCATGGATTTTTCTGACTCATCTGCTTTTGTTTTTATTGTAGAAGGTCCAATTGTGAGGTTAGGGTGTTCAAAATGTAGGTCCTAAAATCTTCTAGAAGGTTCCCAAGTTCTATCTTTGTGACCCCACTGTCAGACAGTTTGGTAATTCGAGTCCCCTGCCTCTGTCTGGCTGCTCCTCGTGAACATTGGATGCATAATTCACAGATTGTGTCAAAATCTGACTTTGATATGTCCCCTTTTCCTACCATATTCAATAGTTTCAAGGAATCTTCCCTTAATGCTCGGATAAATATTATTTTCAAGATATCCTTGTCTAGATCACCGTGCCCTGATCTTTCCAGACTATAATTAAAGCGTTCAAAATCCTCCATGTTCTCATCCTCCTTCTACACTATTTTAAAGATCTCCTCCTTTACATCTCATGATTTGCAATAATCTTGGTACTTGTAAAGGAAGGTGGTTTTCATTTCTTCCCAGGTAGTGATAGTTTTGCCACCTGAGCCCATGAACCATCTCATGGTTGTTCCTTTTAAAGTAGCAGGAAATATTTTTAGCTTCTGAGCATAAGAGATATAATCATACCCACGACAGACAATGTCAAATTTGAATAGAAATGTGTCTGGGTCTTCAATAGATCGTCCATGAAAATTAGGTACTGCAGAGAAGGGGATAGACTTCATGGGAGCCTCCCCTGTGATATCCCCAATTGGGAATTCAAGTGATGAGTTAGCCATTCTTTTGTACTTACTTTGAGTTTTTGAAGAATTCCCACTAGGCGTTTTAGTCTGTTTATCTGTACTCCCTTGTACCTCGTTGTGCAAGTGTTCCTCAAGGTTGTCCTGGTGGGAGGATTCCCCAAAGTCTTATTATGTTTGAACATGGTTTCCTTGACCCAGGGGTGAATTAGATTCCCAAAACATCCCCCCCATTTTTGCAGCATTTCCTTGGTCCTGGGGTGAAACAAATTCTTCTTCTAGCCCTAGGGTGTATTCCTCCCCTGTTTTCTTACTTGCCACCTCTTATTCTTCAAATCTTGACTCTGTTGTTGAGGTGGGTTTAGGTTGATTTACTGATTCCCCCCCGGATCTAAGCCAAGATCCTCCCCTACCAGTGATTTGATATGGTGTACTTGACCCGGTTCGAGGTGGCTGGTCTGATTCAACTTTTGCAATTATTTCCTGGATGAAAGTTTCTCTGCCTTGATCTTTTCCCCTTCCTCTTGGAGGTCTTCCTCCCCTATGGTTTCTTCCTCTACCCTGATCCCTCATATGAATGGTGGAAAGGAAAGCATTCAATTATCAGAGGGTTCTATATAATTTCTCAGGACCCGAGGAAGGATATAAATTTCCCTCCTCAAGACGAGAGAGTGGCCCCTAAAACAGAAATAAGAAAGCAAAAAGAAAATAAAAAAACCTAAGAACAGAAAAATGAAAACAACTTAAATTCCCAGGACTTGGATTAGGAAAAGTAAGGCATTCCCCCCCAGGACGAGGGATTGATCCTATGATCAATATGGATCGAAGTTTTTTCCTTTGGTAGCCTCCCTAACAATGACGCCAAAATGTCAGGGTCCGATATATTGCCTAGATTTACCACCTAATACATTTAATTTGTCAACCCAAGGGCCTAAATGTTTTACAGGATACCATGCACTGTATGTGCAGAATGTGCTTCTTTCAATATTGATCATGCAAGTAAACAATCATTGCAGTAAAATAAAGAACAAAAACTAGATTACTGGTGTTGAAACATAAATAACTGTAATGTTCAAATAAAGCAGGAAAACTGTAATGAAGTAGAACACATAGATCTAACAGATTCCACACAAAACCACAACAAAACTATATCATAGGTCGACAACACCTGACCATAAGAGCGGACCCAACTCCCCGATCAGGGCTGTGGTGAACTAACTGCCACGAAAACTCATAAACTCAGAAGAAACTTGATTTTCATTAAATAAAACGGGATTACATAGTTGCATTCTTGATACATGACAACTCTTAGCTAGCTGTTTGACTAGATAATCCTTCTCTATCTCTGTTTGTCCTGTTATACAATTCGTGCAGCATAGAGCATTGCAATATTAGGGTAACAACTCTTCCTAAAAATACACAAAGGCTGAACCGATTAACATAACCTAATGTTGGACCATGGAACAGGTCCTTTTTTTCATCTTCAACCTACGGACTGCACTGCATCCTTGAACGCATCATCTTGCCAGACTGCGTTTGTTGTGTTCCTGCAAGATTTTAGATATTAGTGATTTCCTTTGGTAAACCCCCAACCAATCTCTAACTTTTTTGAATTAATACACACAGTGACATAATAGAGGTGAATTTTTACCCTTATGGTTACACATAATAGCTCAAAGAATATAGAAATGGAGGTAAATAAGGATAGAAAAAAGGTGGTAGAAAACAAGAAATTTCATGGGCCAACACTTTCTGCAACCATGATACCTTGTATGGATTTGGATGCGTAGTTATATTCAGCTCCAGTTTCTCCACCATCTCTGTGGATACTAGATTGTCAGTTCTCCCACTGTCTATGATCACCTTGCAAACTCTCTCTTTCGCCTTGCAAGAAGTTTTGAGTAGACTTGTTCAATGAACTGGTTCCTCCATCTCCTTCTCTGGTTTAAGAAGAATCTTCTTCATCATGAGGTTCTTTCCTCCTTCTGTTGCTTCTGCTTCCACATGTTTCTGTGCTTCAACAATGCGTGCTTCACCTCATCCTTCGTTCTTTGTCTCAGAATATTCCCAAGATTTGTTTCCTTTCTTTCCATAGGTATAACATCTAACTACACCTCCTCTGGCTCTTCCTTTGGAAAAATAACTACCCCCATGTTGTCCTTCCTTAGAACTTCCACCTTTCTCATGGTGACTATGTTTTTTTTCAGCTTCATGCTTCTGCTTCTGGAACTTCTCTCTACTGGTTTCTTTACCTCTGCTTGAATTTCCTCCTCTGTTTCGTTGGATTTGTTTCCTGGCCAATTTCTATTCAGATTTCAAGGCTGCTTGATAAGAATCCTTGACTTTACTAACATACATCATGCTGATCTCCTCTTGTATTTCATGTCTTATCCCATTGATGTATCTAGTTGAATTTTCATCTTCATTCTCTTTCTTTCCGGCCTTCATGTTCAGTCTGTAAAATTCCTCAGTGTACTCCTTCACTGATAAGCTCTTCTGTCTTAGTTTATGCAATCTCCTGAAAAGATTGATTTGATAGTCCTTTAAGATAATTTTTTCTTTGAAATTAGCTACCATCTTATACCAACTTTTAATTTTCTGCTTACCATTGCTCCTATGTTCGTCTTGTAGTTCATCCCACCATAGCACTGCATGACCTTTCAGTCTTGTCATTGCATGCTTCACCATATTGTCTTCTTTGACATCTTTGTAATCAAATTATTTGTCCATAGAACATACCCAATCTAACAATTCTTCAACTTCTAAATTTCCTTCATACATTGGTACCTCTATTCTTGCTCTAGCTCCTATCTTTGAAACAACTTTTATCAAGCGATCTTGTGCAGCATCCTCGGCTACATTTTCTTCAACCTCTTATTCTTCACTCTCAACTTCACTGATATCTCCAGTGTTTGGTTCTCTTCTCTGTGTTGTTTCCATGACGTCTAATCTCATTCAGAGTCGCCTCATTTCTTCTTCCATTTTGACATTCGCTCTATGCCTTTTGGGTGGCATGATTCCACTGTGTCACCTACAAACAAAAATCAAATTTTCTTGATACCATAAACGATACCAATTTGTCTCCTTTCTCCTTTGTCTGTGGTCTGCAATCAATCTCAATATCAACCTTGGTACCACTTGATGAAACCCCCCTATTCCCCCGTAGGGAAGCACGATCTCCTGGTCAAGGATATCCAATTCTTGAGTCAATGACTCTTTGGAACCTTAATGGTTCCCTTCTGTATTAAAACATAGGACCTTTCGGCTTCTCGGTGCAGGTTTAATGACACTCGGGACCTTCCCTTTCGCTCTTCTGCGAAAGATCAGAGTGTTGGGAGTTAGCTCCTTTTCAGGTAATCCCCCTCTGAATGTAACCTCAAGCGATGACCACATGACTGCACACACCCTCAATGTTTTAAAACCCACAAAAATTCTATCCCCAAATTGCTACAGGATCATCGATCTCACGATCTTGACGATACCTCTGAATTGGCGGTTCAGATCTGTCCTCTCCAAATCCTACGGACCATATCTTCTTCCTATGAATCAACGGGCGAGATCTATTCATGATTTCGGACTTTGGGGTTTTGAAGTCTCAAACCCTCGCTACCTCCATACTCCAATCCTCTAGAGTTAATGATCTATGGCCACCTGTCTCCCTGAATCTACGACCACGATCCCCTTTACGAATCCGACCTTCGGGAATCTCAAATCTAAAATCTCGACCTCTTCCCTTCCTGTTGATTTTATCTAAGGCTGCTAATTCTCTGATGTGTGTCTCCTCCTAGATCAACGGTTGTGATCCCTTCACGTATTCGAGGTTCGACGGTATCAGTTCTCAATTGAAACTCCACAATGAATTTACCCGTAGCTCGCGATCTGTTGACAGGTGTCCACTTACAGATCGACGGCTCTCGACCCTTCGACTCTTTGGAATTTGGGTGTTTCAACACTTCGAGCCTCGCCTTCCTCTGGATCTTATGACCTATTGACACGTGTCCTGCTAGATCCAACGATCTAGATTCGCTCCGACCCTTTGGACTTTGGAAATCTCAAACCTCGAATTCACCTCCTCCTGAGCTCACAATATCTGACGACTCAGATTTTCTTGGGCGATCCGATGCTTGGAGTTTGCCTCGAACATTCTGACGGCTCAAGTCTATTCCTGTTGATCAAATGAGTGAGATTCTACTTCGTGTTTCCGACTCTTTGGGCTTAGGAAATCTCAATTCTCATCCCTTGGTGAAAAATCTCTCCTGAGTGTGCAAAGCGCTCAGGCTCGTGCACCTTACTTTGATCAGACGATTGTTGATCCATTGCACTGTGATCCAACGACCATTGTTGCTCCTCCTCCTGAGCTTCTTCCTTAAAGGGATTTTTGATTTTCCACGCACACCTTGCATTCTCGGGATTTTGATAACTCATATCGAAGGATTTATTCAAAATAAATTCTTCTCGCCCACTTGGCATTGCTATGTTTCAGGTTCTTCAATGCTTGGTCACTTCTCAACACTATGCACACCTTGCACCTGGTCTAAGTTTCCTTTTTTCTCTCTGAACTTCTTTGAGTCATTTTGAGACTCAATCGACGCGCTCATTGCATTCGATATGCACACCTTGCATACGAGTGTCAGAAGGGAAAAAATTGAAACTCATCTAGTTTTGTCACAAACTCATACAGTCAACCTCTCAAACAATCATACATGAACGAAAATGAAAATAACCATACACATAGAATATCACATTCATTCGATCACAGGTTAAATGAACACAATCCGAGGATTTAGGACAATTATGTATGTTCTATTCATTCATGAAAACAAATTACATAGTATTTCCTATACTCTACTCTGTTCTACTGATCTCTCCTGTAACATCTCGCTCTAGTGCATTGAGCAAACTTATTCTTTGAGGACACTTGCTTGCAAGTGATCCATATTTTTATGCTATCAAAAATTTGATTTTGATTATGAGGCGTTATGGGTTGATGACATGTTGTTTTACTGCATTGACATAGACAGGTGCTATTGACATGGTTTTATTGAGTGTGCAGGATTTTGGACCTCGAGGATGCAGAGGCATCGATGAAACCCCTTGGACTCCGGATCGAGTCAGGGAGTCTACCATTGGGGTTTGATTGTTTTACTATGATATTAGTGCATCTGATTAGATGATATGATATGGATATATTCTGACATGATTTGTTGATGATGCAGGCTGACGATAGCTTTCCGACCAGACTCACATATGGAGTAAAGGGGTCATGCACGACTACCAGAGATGTTGAGGGAGAGGTGTGGACAACAGCCCTGCCACAGCCTACTAGCACTCTCGTCGTGGCTCGAATTGTAGGTTAACGTTTACCTAGTTCGAAAGGACCCACGATGCCGTGAGGGAAAACTGCGATAGTTGCTCACGATGATTCTAAGGGGCGCGCAATAAGGCAGTGGCCTTATTCCTTAGAGGCCCTTAGTCTCCCACAAGTTCACCTGGCAGAGTATTGACTCCAGGGGTTATTGATGTCTACCAAGTCATTCAAGAGGAGAGTGACACCCTTGGAGCACGTAGTGCGTCCTAAAGGGTACGTCACGCAAGGGAAACAAATTAGGGCGAGTGGCACCCTTGGAGCACCTAGTGCGTCTTGAAGGGAACATCACATTGTTGATGATAGATGAATGATTGTAGACAGCCTTAGGATGATCAATGTGATAAGAATTTTAAAAAAAAAACACTTCCCCTAATAAAATTTCGCCCATCACGAAAATTTAAGGTTTAAGTCTAAACTATGCTAGTGGTAAAATTTTATCTCTCTATAAAAAAAAATAATAACAATAAAAATAAAAACAACATAAATAATAATTATGATCTTTGTTAAATCTTGTAACACGAAGGGAATAAGAAATTAATTGTTTCATAAAAAAGAAAAATATGTTGGATTAAAATTTAAAAAGGGGATTAATCATTTTATTATTTTATGATAATTTAAAATATATTAATTTAATGAGAAAAGGGAAAAAGGGGGTTAATTTCCACACTTGCCTTTTTTGAGTTCTAACTAAAAGGGGAAAGAGGGAAAAATCTAAAATATTAGGGAACTAGGAAAAGAGGGAAACACAAAAAGAAAAAAAAGGGGGAAACAAAAGGGAAAAAGCGGAAAGTCAAACTAAGTAAAGTATCTACCATTTAAGGGCTTTCTAATTTAACCTGAACTAGCAAATTAATAGTGGGAAAAATCATTAAAACTTGTAAGAGAATTTGGGGACACCGAGGAGCGATTCTAGGAGTAACTCTAGGTGGGTGAGGGAAATAAAGATAATTAATTAATTAAAGAAATTAATTTATGGAGGAATGAAGGGGATGGGTGACACTTGTATGGGGAGGAATTTTTAGGAATTAAATTTTAAAAACTTAATTAAACGAGATTTTTGGAAATTAAGGAACCACAAAACTCTATATAATGAAGGGAGGAGATGGAGGTTAGGGGGATCTTCTGTTTGCGTAACGTTATGCTGCAGAAATATCTTCTTGACTGACTTAACTTGTGGGAGTTGGGATACCCAGCTCCGTGAGGAGTGGTAGCTCGACCTTGCGAGGTGAGCTGGGAGCTAGTCGAAATCTCTGTATAGTGAGTGTGTGGCCCTTTTGTGGCTCAGGGGGCTAAGGGGGAAGAAGAGTACCCTTAACATTGGCTGGGAGGTACCAGCGAAGTCTGAACGGCCGGCGAGCGGGAGTTGCACGGAGCGCGTGGGATGTCATTCAGAGAGGGTGATCGAGCAACGATACACGCTCTTCATTTTTGTATGGTAGAATGTATTAGGACTTATGCTTGGATCTGCTTATTTAATGGAGAAGTAAACATCAGTTTACTTCTNTTTTTTTTAAATTGATGACTGAAACTTTCCTTAGCCTAGTTCGATGGTTGTAGACTCCCATGGCCTTCGTTTTCCCACATGTCTTGACCACCATGCTGTGTTGATTGTGACCTTCGTGGTTGTTTAGCCTTCGTCCCTAGCTCACCAGTCCTCGCCTGAGCAGTCGGCCAGGAACCTGATCTACGGTCGTCGCCTTAGCGTTAAACGACCTATGGATCTCAACGCCCTGTTTTTCTGTGTGAGGATGATGAGCGAAGGACGAACCTGTTAGCCGGCTACCCTTGATTGTTGTCTTGTGCCTTGATGCAGATATTTGACCCAACAATTTATTGGTTGATGGTGAGAGTTTATCTTTTTCTTGTCCGTGTATTAACGAGCTGTAGAGTGATTACGTTTTTATTCTTCTATGATGCTGAATCGAACCAGAACGTCTTCTTTTTACATTGAATGGTCTGTCTTCTCTTTACATATTATAGATAATCATTTTATTCCTTTATTTCCTGGGATGTTTGTACAACGCTTTGCTTTTATATTATTGACAACAATGTAATTCCCCTTCTAGTGTGTTTTTGTTATATTCGGTATCCTGGCAATCGAAAAACGTTTTAAATTCCCTGTCTGCGTTTTGTTTATATTTCACATCCTCGCAATGGAAAAACATGTGGATTAACCCTGTCCGCGTTTTGTTTATATTTCACATCCTCGCAATGGAAAAACGTGTGGATTAACCCTATCTGCGTTTTGTTTATATTTCGCATTCTGGCAATGGAAAAACGTGTGGATTAACCCTGTCTGCATTTGTAATTGGTATTTCGGCAAATGGAAAAACGTGTGGATTAACCCTGTCTGCGTTTTGTTTATATTTTTCATCCTGGCAATGGAAAAATGTGTGGATTAACCCTGTCTGTGTTTTGTTTATATTTCGCATCCTGGCAATGGAAAAACGTGTGGATTAACCCTGTCTGCATTTGTAATTGGTATTTCGGCAAATGGAAAAACGTGTGGATTAACCCTGTGTGCGTTTTGTTTATATTTCGCATCCTGGCAACGGAAAAACGTGTGGATTAACCCTGTCTGCATTTGTAATTGGTATTTCGGCAAATGGAAAAACGTGTGGATTAACCTTGTCTGCGTTTTGTTTATATTTCACATCCTGGCAATAGAAAAACGTGTGGATTAACCTTGTCTGCATTTTGTTTATATTTCGGATCCTGACAATGGAAAAACGTGTGGATTAACCCCTTCTGCATTTGTAATTGGTATTTCGGCAAATGGAAAAAAACGTTTAATTAACCCTGTCTGCGTTTTTGAAATTGGGCTTCCTGGCAATGGAAAAACGTGTTATTTAACCCTGCAATTTGTGAATTGATGGCAAAGTTTTTGTTTTATTAAGACTATGTTTGGCCATTGGTTGTGACTGCGCCTTGCCCTTCATAGCTCTGTCGATTTGTCTTTATTAAGACTGAAAATGTTTCTTATTAAGACTCCATTTGGTCACTGGTTGGGACTGCGTTTTTCCCTTGTTATTTACTGGGCGTTGCCATCTTTAAAGACTGAATTTGGCTGGTGTATATCTAGCAAATTGCCAAACTTGTGAAGTTGGCTTTCGATTTTTAATTGCTGGGCGAATTGCCACTTATCTCTGCGTCTTCCTCACTCCCTCACGAGCTACCTCCGTTCGTTGATGAAATCCCCAATGCCAATAGCTTCCTTATTTTTCCTTTGGCAGCGAGTTTGTGCCTGTAAATTCTTATGGCGTATTTAATGGCGCTATCTATGGCAGAGATTGGGTGACTGTGGTGTAACTACAATCCTTTTATTTACTGCTGCAATTTTAATTACCCTTGCCAGCGAATTTGGTGGCTGCGTGGACAGCTACGTTTGAATATTAAATTATTGTAGTCGATTGCAAGTTTGAGCCCTGTAAAATCTTTCTCATTACCTAAGTTTTAATAATACTCTAATGATATATGTACACCTTAGAAGTTCTCTACTGGTTGGTTCCAATTTGAATTGAAGTTATTCTCTGCTTAGTGTTGTTTTATTGTGATGCTGGTTATGGAGTTAATAATTACTTCATTAACACACTTTGTATGGTTAGATGATATTTTTCATTTCACATATTAATTATCCTGATATTTATATTTCCTTGTTCTTGATCTTACCCAATCTAAACTTCTACTAGATGATATTGTTGATCTTTTACTCATAATATCCTTGTCATTTCTACTAGTATTTGTTGTGTAGTTATGTAGATTGGGAACTCAACTTGCATAATAAGGTGATATCACCATCTACAGAATACTTATATCCCATTAAAGTAGTTTTGGGTAATTTAGATGATAATTACATGGATGAGATCCAACCCCTTTAATGATGACCAATTTTCCTTAAACCACCTAATTGTTTGATCAAACTTGAATAGGTAATGAGAATAATCCCCTTAAACTAAGTCAAGTGTACTCAAAGATTTAAGGGACTTTTATCTTCACACTTTTTGATTACTTAGGACTTGACTTTTAGGACAACTTTGTCATTTAGATATTGAAGCAACATATAATCTCTTTTAAAAGATGAGTAGTGCACCTACGTTAATAGACACGTACCGTGCAGGGAAGCATGTTGTTTGTTGAGTTCGGTTTAGTTCACACTTGATAACACTTAAGTCTTTAGTAACCTTACATTAGTCTACCCTTCATGCCTAGACCTCTTACTTAACGTTAGGGCCTCGTGGATGTCGTCGAGTCATTTTTGGATTGTGCATCTGTTGAGCATTGTCTTCGTGCTTCTTGTCTAGCTGTTGCTTGGGGGCGTAGGAGTAGTCTTCCTGTTAGTTTTTTCGGTTCCTAGAGGATCGGTTTATCTAGAGTCCTCGGTCCAGATAGGATGTGTTGTGCCAAGGTCATTGACGCGTCTATCACCTAGCCACGACATGATTCCTAATAAAGGAATCATGGCGCGCCCTATTGGATAGCGGCGAACGAGAACTTGGATGGAGTCGGTACGTGTTGTGTGAGTGTTGATGAGCGTTATAGGTTGTCTATTCGCACATGGGTGGAAAAACTTCATGCGATTGGTTAGCACACCTTGAGGTTCTAGTCTGGGTCATCAAGGTCGATGTGTCAGGAGGGGTAAACTGTCCCTTAGCTTGTAGGCGTGTCATGTCGCATCGGGTGGGTAGTCGTTCCTCCTTGTTGTCCTACGCATGTTTCGTCTAGTTTCCCTTGTGACATTTGGTGGAGTCATAGTTGTTGTTGCATGTTCTGCAGGCATGGTGCTCATCGTCAGCTGGGTCGTCTAGGTGTAATCGTCGTTGTTGTCCTATTTTTCAAAAAAAAATTGCACTGTTGTTTCGCGTGAAGGTATAACGATGGGGTCGTCGCATATGGTATTAGAGCAGGTTCAACCCTGCGACTGTGGATCGCCAGGATTTCCACTGCAGTAAACCCGTGAGCATTAACACTTGCTTTAATTAAAAACCTGAACGTGTCCTTGTGGTGATCGCTATTAGAGGACGCCTTAGAGGTTGGCAATGTGGTGCCGTGGAAGGGGGTGCGACGCCTCCAAATTTTTTCGCACCCTCGGAGTTGAACCCCCAAGGGAAGAGAAAGTCCTTGGGATGGGTTCGCTGGTTATAAGGGATGATGATGGTCGGACAAGGCCCTTCCATGTATTGCCAAAGGGCCTTGATTAACCTTTGGTACTGAGTTGAGGCCAGGGAACCTGTACCACTAAGGGTCCACATCGCTCCTTAGCTAGTACCATAAGCATCCACCAAGAACTCGAGAGAGTTGATTTCTCGAGTCCACAAGTGTCGCGGACGGCTGTGCCATCGAGGCACGATTGTAAAGCAAGGTGTTTTTCTTCATTCTTCACGATTATGACCTCCAACATGAAGGTCTGCATGGTGGTCGTTCAACTGAAGGGGAGCGCTCTTCTATTGTGGAAAACACTCCTGCCACATTTGAACATGGTCGTCAACGACGTGTCATGGGAACTTTTCGAGGAAAGGTTCCAAGAGAGGTAGCTATCATAGGAGTACATTGAGCATCATCTCAGTGAGTTCAACGCCTTACGACAAGGCGTCTGTATGGTGCCCAAGTACGAGGCTCATTTTATGGAGTTGCTCTGGTATGCTATGCTTCTTAACACTGGGAAACTTAAGGTCAACAGGTTTGTGTTCGGCCTTAACGAAAGCATACATGAAAATGTTAGGATTTTGATGCCTCAAACCTAGCTTGATGTCGTCTAGAAGTCCCTCCTAGTAGAGGAGGAGCTTCAACGGGGCTCAAATCAGGACTCCAGCGAGACCAACAGAGCAGGTGTCATCTGGTGCGTAGCAGCATCAAACACCAACCAGACTTACACTAGGATATCGTGGCTTCCAGAGGGGATCCACTTTCACTACACCTCGACGACTGATGCCTCAGCAGCGGACACCTTATCGGGGACCACAACATCAACACCAACATCGACCGTAGCAGCAACAGTTTAGGCCTGTTCAGCAGAACAGACTAGGATTCCAGGACGGTGGGCCATCATATTCTACTTCGGGTACTAGGACTACTGGGCCGAAGAAGGATTGTTGGACGTGTTGGGAGCCACACTACCAGCGCGACTGCCCGGTGGAGAGGAATAGAGCGTCCAGATCATCTGGACCCACTATCGTGGGAGATATGGGCAAGACCCATCGTATTCTTGTAGCGGTGAATAACCGCCAGGTAGAGCATTAGTCGACTGTGCTCGAGACGACAGGTACTGTCGTTGACCAGACCCTTAGTATTTTGATAGATCCTGGTGCTACTGAGAGTTTCATTTCTGGTGCAACACTAAAAAGGATTAAGGTTAAGGCAGTCGAATAGGATGAGTTTAGATTCATAGAGATGGCCTCGGGAGCCAAGCAAAGGGTTGAAGGAAAGGTTACGGGTTGTATCCTCAACCTAGGAGATTTTGTGACCAAGGTCGACCTGTACGTCACGATCTAAGGATCTTATGATGTCATAATTGGTATGGATTGGTTGGAATTGCATGAGGCGATACTCAATTGTAAGACGAAAGGGTTGATCTTGGTCAATGACGAGGGACAGAGAAGTGTGATTGTAGGATAGAACCAAGGAGTTTCCCTGAGGTTCATCTCTTCCTTATAGCTACGAAAGAGAATGTGCAAGGGGTGAAANTAACGGAAGGTTTAGAACACCTTCCATTGGTGAGAGAGTTCGCAGACATATTTCCGGAGGAGTTACCTGGGATGCCACTGGATAGGGAATTGGAGTTCACTGTAGACCTAAAACTGGGAACTGAACCGATAGCGAGAACACCTTATCGGATGTTGACCCCAGAGTTACAAGAGTTGAAAATGCAACTGAAGGAGTTGTTGGACCTGGGAATGATACGTCCTAGTGTGTCACCCTGGGGTGCACCTGTTATTTTCATACGAAAGAAGGATGGGTCGTGGAGGCTCTGCATTAATTACTGTCAATTGAACAAGGCCACGATCAAGAATCAATATCCGTTGCCGAGGATTGATGATCTGTTCGATGAAATGAAGGGCAAGACGCTATTCTCAAAGATAGACTTGAGATCAGGATACCACCAGTTACGGATTAAGGAGAATGACGTGCTGAAGACCGCCTTTAAGATGAGGTTTGGACATTACGAGTTTACTGTTTTACCGTTTAGACTGAAAAATGCCCCAGGGATATTTATGAGATTGATGAACGGGGTGTTTTGCGAGTACTTGGACAAGTTCGTCCAAGTATTCATTGAAGATATTTCGATCTACTCTCGAATGACGGAGGAGCATGACGAGCACTTGCGCTTGATACTACAGTTTCTGCAAGAGCACAAACTGTATGGGAAGTTGTCCAAATGCTCTTTTTATCAATCGAAGATTCACTACTTAGGGCATGTCATCTCTGGCAAAGGCATCGCCATGGATCCAACCAAGGTCGAGGCTATTATGGAATGGCCTGCACCGATGAATGTCCCAGAAGTGCGTAGCTTCATGGGTTTAGTAGGATACTATCAACGGTTCGTCGAGGTATTTTCAAACATATAAAATCCGATCACGAAATTGCAGAAGAAGAACAAGAAGTTTGTTTGGACCGAGAAATGCACGAAAGTATTTCGGAGGCTCAAGGAGTTGTTGACAACAACACTGATACTAAAGGTCCCTGACATGGACGCGGATTTCTTGGTATGAAATGACGCATCTAAGGAAGGCTTAGGTGGAGTCTTGATGCAAAATGGACGAGTGATCGCTTACATCTCGAGGAAACTGAGAAGGCATGAAGAGAACTATGCGATGCACGATTTGGAGTTTTTAGCCATCGTTTACGCCTTGAAGGTTTGGAGACACTACCTTGTTGGACAAAAATTTGAACTAAAGACTGACCATTGTGGACTACAACACAGTTTATGCAAAGCGACCTGAACGCGCGACAACGACGTTGGTCGGAATTGCTTAGCGAGTACGACTTCGAGATTACTTACATAAAATGAACAGTGAACCAAGTGGAAGATGCATGGAGTCGGAGACCACGCATATTTTTGGTGTTGCCTCTTCAGACGAATCTATGTGAAAAGATTCTAACTTTACAACATTGATCAGGGGATCAAATTTTGCTCAAAAATTCAAAGTGCTCAGAATCACTTTAAACCGGACGAGAGCATAGACCTCTTCGTTGCGAACCCAATGCAACTCATTTCGTCTCAAACGGACGTCGGGAGCAAGAGATATAATGATCTGTTCGTCAAATCAAACAAACAAAATTTTTGGTGTTGACTGTACAGTCCGTACAGTCTGTACGAGATGACGTGGCAGGGCCGTACAGATCGTACGATGATGTGGCAGGAGTGACGTGGAAAGTTTTTATTGGTTGGAAGTTGTCAAATCAGATGGTGACATGTGGCATTTCATTGGCTTATGGTAAGGTGCCATGTGGCCCAATCATGGGCTACCATGTGGCACCCCTTTATTGGCTCATTATTGCTATGTAAAACTAATGGAGTCCGTGGGGTTCAACCCTCGGACCTCCCCACCGCACAATGCCTTTGCAAAGTTCGACCAACCAACATATCACACCATGTCACTTGATATATATATGAGTTTTAAAATATTTATGTTTGAACTATTGTACATTGGCGCGGGGGTCGGGCCGGGGCCTAGCCCCGACCCGTGGTTTCATTATATTACATATAACCGTGGTATAATATATATGGCACGGGGTTGGATATATAATATATAACCAATGTTTATATATGTATACGGGAGTTGCATTGCAACGGGCCCAGCCCGTGGTCACATATCTATTGCATATGACCCTTATGCTATACGGAAGTTTGCGCGCGGGGATTTTGAATGGTTGGCACGGTTTTGACCGTTGGCCCCTTTTTTCCAAACAAGTGGTCATATGACCCATATGCCCAGGTGCCTAGGCAGTTAGGGGCTTGCACGCCCTTAACCGCCCTACGATTTGCACCGTTGGTGCAGTTGCACCCGGTGCTGGGTTTCTACGCCATATATTGCGTGTGAGCCAGGTTCAAACAACAAAGGGTGCATTTTGTAGATGCAGAGACAACAAGCTTGAAGAGGGAGACTTCCAGGAGGCCTAACTTCTTCATTTTTCGACCGATTGAGGTGCCGAAAGAGCCCAGACATGGGTTTTTGGACTTTCTGAAGCCATTGGAGCAGTCAGTTTGTCAGTTTGATCATTGTAAGACATGTTTTTGAGCACTTTTTGAGCAATTAATAATAATGATCCATTGGAAGCTGGACCAAGAGATGTAGCCCAAAAGAGGGGTGAACTCCTTTATCAATTGTTATGCTTATGTGTTTATGTTCATTGATTATGCTGCTTTCTATTTGTAATTTGCATAAGTAATCATTTAATCTCTGTGTTGCAAACTGATCCATTTTCTTTAAACACATAACATTCACTTGCAATAATTTTCAAGTTTTTCAAGTCTTCTTCATTTTAGATCAAGTTGGTATCAGAGCACTAGTTTTGAAGACTTGATTGTTTGCAAGTTTTGTTTTTGATGCTCACAAGGTTGAAACTCACGAGAGGAGAAGGTCAACTTGTGGAGCCAAGTTCTCATCCGACAAGGAGGAAGCATATTCATTCACCGCAAGTTTCAGAGAGACATTCACCAAGCATGGCTCATGCAGAAAGTCATGAACGTGTTCTTGCCGA
>SNQJ01S0074314.1:0-27852 GCA_010110895.2 Picea sitchensis
TCAGTCTGGTTTATTATACAACATCTTGCTAGATGCGCCATGTTCGATACTGGATAAAACTAGACAGAGTGATGGACCACATGCCGATGGTATTGTTGGTTCAGCACAAACCGAGCCCGCTGAGCAATTGACAAAACAGTTGAAACAGTTGTCCATACAACACACAGCAGCCAGCCAAACTACTGCTTTGGCTACTCCCCCTACCCAAACGTCAGAAGTACACTCCATGCAGTTGACTAACCCAAAGGCCCCCCAGCAGCCTAAAGGGAAGAAAAAACAACGAAAGAAGGGTAAGGGGGATAAAAAACCCACTGATAATGCTGGCGGGGACAACATGGAAAAACAGAAGGCGAGGTATCCGTGTAAATTGTGCGTGGAAGACCACTCAACCCATCTTTGTCCTCGACTTGCAGAGGCCCAAAAGTTTGTCACACAGCAAAAACAGACAGTGTTGACTAATCCCTTTTAGCATGGGAAAAATTTAATTCAAGCCTCTACAAGCACAGAAGGGGGTAGCCAAGAAACCTACCCTCCTCCAAACAATCCCTCATCCATGAACGTATATATGGTTAGGGGTGATGCTTTCATAACAACTAGATCACATGACTATAGTAAACCAAGTGCTTCTAAGAAGGGTAAAGAAGTTGATCTCCCATCTCTTCCTCTACAGATTGAGAAGACGTTGGGAGAAACAATGACACACATTCCAAAGGGTGAATTTAAAAAAGCTTCTCACAACCCAAACGCAAGGGCCGCCCGGAATTACTCTGTGGTGGAGGATTTATCCCAAACCCCTTGTGCGATGTCTTCTTTGGAGGTCCTCCAAAGCTGCCCTGCTCAGAGGAAAGCCTTGTTAACCGCTTTGGTCTCTACTGAGACTTGTAATCCGGGTACCATCATGTTAGATAGAACTTACTTAAAACTTCATCTGCCTTACCACGTAGCGTTTTAGATAGTAGTGGCTCATCCCACGAAAAATTTTACATGGAATATCTTCCGCACGATAGTCGACGAGGGTGCCTCGACATGAATTATGTCGTTAGCATGTTGGAAGGCCATTGGCTAGCCCGCTTTGTCTCCATCACCTACTCTCCTTACTGCTTTCAACGGTCATTATTTTCGACCACATGGCATCGTTCCTTCTTTCCCTGTGCAGTTAGGAGGGAAAACCATGTGTGTCAAAGTAGAGGTAGTCAATGCTCCCCTTGACTATAACCTCTTGTTAGGACGGAGTTTGAATTATGCTATGCAAGCTGTGGTTGCTACAGTTTTTTGAGTCTTGTTGTTTCCACACGAGGGCTGGATAGTGACCATCGATCAACTATCTTTCTCCAGACCTAACCCAGCTTTGGGGGCATCCACGGTCCCAATGATAGATAATCCTCAACCAGGTGTCGTTAACGTAGGAGTTGGTTTGTGCCCATCCTTAATGGGTACCTTCGATTACCCACCTCCTCACGACGACGTCAAATTTATATCTAATCACCATAAGGTTGAGATTTTTCAAGTTTCGTCATTCCGCACGACTTACTTTGAGGATCCTTGGATTCTTCCTTCCCCATCATCCATGATGGATGAGACAGGGCACTCAAGCATGTCCATGCCCTTGTTGGCCGCTGAAGTAGCGTACTCTTTAGTCCAGCAAGCTTCAGCTAACCCTGATCCGACTCCCACACAAGAGCTAGATCCACTTCTAGAGCCTATTTGGGCTCAGGGTTCTCTCGCTAACATCGATTCGTTAGACTTAGTCTTACCTTTTGACGAAGAAGTAATCGAAGCAATGACTAGTCCGGACAAACCTTGGGAAGATCTTCATCACAGATCATACTTTCTCCCAGATTTAAGTCGAATCGAGCCAGGAGAATTCACCGTTACCATGATGGGAGATCAGCCATGTCCTATTAATCTCTTATTTACACAGGAAATTTATGCTGAGGGTAATATGGCGACTATCGCTGAAACTATACCTATCAAGATATCCTGAAACCCCGGCGTCATGGAGAATGTCTTCGTCGGAGCGGATTTCTCCCCCAAAGAGATTCAAATTTACACGGAGATTTTCAAAGAATTCTGCGACGTTTTTGCCTAGTCTTATGAGAAAATGTCAGGTATCAATCCGAAAATAGTTGAACATGAAATCACAACGTATCCTGATGCCAAACCTGTTCGACAAAAACTTCATCCAGTCAATCCTAAGAAAGCAACATCCATCAAGATTGAGGTTGAGAAATTGCTAAAGGCAGGTTTTATTTATCCTATCCATTTGACTCAATGGGTATCAAACCCTGTGCCGGTCAATAAAAAACAAGGCACGATTCGTGTATGTACCGATTTCCGTGATTTGAACAAGGCATGTCCCAAAGATAATTTTCCAACACCATTCATTGACCAGATCATTGATGAATGTGCCGGTTGTGAAGCCTTTTCGTTCATGGATGGTTTTTCGAGATATAATCAAATCCAAATCAAACCTGAAGACCAACACAAAACGACATTCATTTGTCCATGGGGTACATTCGCATATCGTAAAATGCCTTTTGGCCTTAAAAATGCTAGAGCCACATTCCAGTGGGCCATGTCTTTTTCTTTTCATGAACTCAAACATATAGTCGAGGCCTATTTAGATGATTTAGCATCATGCTCTCGCAAGCGAACGGATCATCCCATGCACCTTAGACTAATCTTCGAATGTTATCGCTACTTCAGGATTCGCTTGAATCCAAACAAGTGCAGCTTCTGTGTAACGTTAGGATGTTTGTTAGGTTTCATCGTATCAACAACATGGATCATGGTCGATCCTCTTAAGATGGAGGCAATAATCCAGTTGCCCCCCCCATGCACAATCTTACAACTTTAGAGTCTACAAGGCAAGGCGAACTTCTTACGATGCTTCATCGCCAACTATGTCGAAATCACCAAGGGCTTTATGCGTTTACTAAAGAAAGATGTTCCTTTTTTCTGGGACAAAGTCGCTCAACGCTCTTTCGATGCATTAAAACACGCCCTCACAACCGCACCTCTGCTACGACCACCTAACTATAACAAAGATTTCTTATTATATCTGGCTGCTGCAGAGTCAACCATAGGCATGGTTTTAGTTCAAGAATACGATTCGTTTTCAGAATACGTGATCTATTACTTGAGTCGAGGCCTCGTAGGACCAGAACTCAATTATTCTCATATCGAAAAACTTGTGTTGGCAGCAATTCATGTTGTTCAACGGTTCCGTCACTATGTTCTGTTTCACAAGACCACCATCATTGATGTCGTGAATCCATTCCAGTACATGTTGACACGACGAGTTATAGGCAGAAAAATCAGTAGATGGATAGTCATCCTCCAAGAATTTGACTTAGACTTCATTTCAGCAAAGTCCAAGAAGTCATTGGTCTTCGCAGAGCTTATTTCGGAACTTCCAGTTGAGTTAGGTGACATTGTGCCTGAGGAATTGCCTATCTGGGGGGATATGTTTTTGATTGCATCTTTAGACCCCTGGTATAGAGATATACTTATCTATCTCCAAACTTTGAAGTGCCCCACCTCTGCTTCTCGTGACGAGCATCAACAGATACGCCATCAGGCTAAGAATTATCTCATACTCGATGATACGTTATATCGGAGAGGTGTAGACTGCATCTTGCGTCGATGTCTCACTCATGAGGAGGCCATCATAGTGCTCAATGATTGCCATACTAGAGCTTGTGGTGGTCATTTATCTGGGTTGGGAACAACCCAAAAGATTTTACGAGTAGGTTACTTCTGGCCCACACTTATCAAAGATTGTATCGAATCGGTCATGAAGTGCCATCTGTGCCAAATCTTCTCTCGGAAGATGAGGGCACATCTGGCTCCTATGTTTCCTGTCATCACAGTTGGTCCCTTCACTAAGTGGGGGATTGATTACACTACATGCAACCCCCCGTCAGCAAGGGGGCATTGCTATATCATCGTAGTTGTTGACTACTTCACTAAGTGGGTCGAAACTATGCCAACATTTAAAGATGATGGAGAGACTGCAACTCTCTTCTTATTCAACCAGATCATAGCAAGGTTCGGCGTCCCGCAAGAGATTGTCATTGACCATGGAAGTCACTTTCAGAACCAAATGATGACTGAATTAACATCAAAGCTTGGGTTATGGTAGGAACATTCATCACCTTACTACCCCAGAGCCAATGGGCAGGTGGAAGCTGTAAACAAAACTCTTAAGACTATTCTACAACGAACTATCAACTCAGCCATGTCAAATTGGCATTTCATGTTATACTCGACATTATGGGCTTACCGAACATCTGTTAAGACTGCAACTGGTTTCTCACCTTTTCAACTCATTTAAGGGCTGGAGGCAGTCTTGCCCATCGAATGTCAAATCCCATCTCTAAAATTGGCAGTACAGTTATTGTCAGACACGTCTCCACTTGAAGAATGGTTAGTACACCTTGAGCAACTTGATGAACAGTGTCGCGATGCGGCCTTGGCCAACGAGGCTCACAAACATAAGGTCAAGTGTCAATATGATAGGTCCGTTTGTCCTCGGATTTTCTCTGAAGGCGACCTTGTCCTAGTCTATGACCAATACAAGGACCCCCTAGGGGCAGGAAAGTTTAAACCCATGTGGTTCGGAGCCTTCATTACCAAAGAGGTATTAAAAAAGGGCACTTATCGTTTGGTTGATTTTTAAGGGAATGCTTTGGCAGAGCCTAGAAATGGGATCTACCTCAAGAAGTATTATTCATAGACAGGTCATTATGGGTAACTTTTTGTAACATATGTATAGTCTTTGTACTATTACTTTTTAAGTTTCTTTTAAAGTGTTATGGACGTGTCATTGATGTTATCTTTCATCAATATGGAAAATGTCAAGAGAGTCCGAGGTGTTCGTTGGGTATGAATGGAAGATGTCAAACGAGTCTGAGGTGTTCATTGGGTATGAAGATGAAGCGGCCTCGACACACGGAGTAGTTTCCTCCGTAGCTGGGTAATCTTACACCACAGTAGTCGGCTTTTTATCTTCTGAGGGTATATGCTTAGGTGACACCACAAATAATGTCATGTAGCATAGTGCGTTATTGAGCTGCTTTCAGGACGCCTTTGTCATCGGGTATCTCTCATCTCGTGTTCTATCTCACTAACCGGTTGTGTCGCTAAATAAACAGAGTTTACCGAGTTCATGATCCAACTTACACCGACGATTCCTTAGGGTAACGCCTCTTAGAACAAAACTTTGATTATATTACATATTTTCATGTTCCTAGAGATTAAACCAAATTACAGATACTCCAAATTAATCAAATTTTTAGATTGGCATCTTGCCCACATATAAAACAACATGGACATAAACATATAAATACCACATAGAATCCATAAGACAAAAAAGATAAAACCATATATAAACACTGCAAATAACCCGAGGCACATAGATGGGATGCATTTCAAAAAATGGGAATAGTAATAAGTCATTGGGCTTATGCCCTCAAAATATATGCTAAGTAGGTGATCGTGGCACATAAAAGTCTAAGCTTCATTCGTGGCCTATGGGTTCTATTATAACTCATCCACAACACTCAAGAAACACTCAAAACACCTGGACCCATGTCCAAGGTGCCCCTACAACATGAGTCTGCATAGATGGCGACAAGTCCTCTATCTCTACCATCAAGACTATGCAAGTGAGCATAGTAAAGCCGCCTCAACTCGCCTAAGGACCCCTCTCGGCTCCTCCTCCAAATGGAGGTCTCATTTATTCTCCCGCAGCTACAACTTCGGTCGTAGATGACGCCTCGCTTCAGGTGTTAACGATGGGTGTCGCGACGGGGTCCCACATACATCCGCATGCAACAAACATTTACCACAAATACTGCATACAAAAATGATATATATAACAAAAAGACATAAAATTACATATGCCAAATAAAAAATACAAAGGTGCAGATTTACCCATCTCCCCTCGCTCTTCACTAGGAGGCACGGGTATCTCGAGATCTCTAGAGAAATCTATCCCCACATATGGGTAATCCTCAATCACGGGGATCTATCATGGCAGCCAAGCAAAGAAATCATCGCCGGTTGATCTCCAATGGTCCTTTCCACCACTCACCGTGGAAGTAAGACTACCATATACATTGACCGAGGAAAGAGGCTCGATGTCCTCATACTACAACCCGAGAACTAAAACTCTAACTCTCTCAAAAGAATGAACACAAGACGGTCCCAAACTCAAGTTCCTCATCGTTCCGTTGTTGGCACCGCCAATTGCCTCTTCATGCACTCGAAGTGTGGTACCAAGAAAATTTTGTGCATTCATGCACCGGATAGCACATACCATCCGGTACAAGCCATTTACCTAACCGGTTCTGCGAATCCGTTCCTAATCAAGAACAATACATACCGGGTAGCTAAGTTAGTAATCTTGGCAATGGGTAGTCGGAGGTCAAGATAGTCCACCCCCAAATTTCACAATGCTCACCGGCCACACCCGGAAGATCTCAGTTTGGCCCCACAATGTGAAAGGTCTCAGAAGTTGGACTGCTCCCCCTCTCCTTGAAAGGCCAAGTAGATATCCCTATGGTGGGTACCGCGATTGCCCCTCTAGTATAAAATGCCTTTTGCATCGTGGTGCTGTGAGGTCAATCAAGGCATTCAAGAGTCTTGGTTGGCGCATCTTCCATGTCGTGCATACAAAGAATTTGAGTAAACCGCATCGCATTAACATGGGCTACCAACGATTTGATCATAAAGAACTAACTCACCGATTGCCCTTTATGCTCCCTTCCCTCCAATCGACATACATCCCCAACACAAATACAGTAAAGGAGGGTCGCGATTTCCTTTAGTTTGATTTTTCTATCATAGGTAGCATGTGGCTGTGAGGTGGTGACAACAAGGTGTACATGGGCAAACTTTACCGGCCTCATCGTACACGCGGGTTCGGCCCATATCAACCCATGTACCTAGGGCTTCATCTTTAAGTTTGGACGTTTCCACCCAAAAAATACACCAAATAACTAAATTGAAGTATTGAATAGCTAGATAAGGAGTTTGTACTTACTTGGTCCAAGGTAGGTTCATTTCATCCATTGTAGCTCCCAGAATCACAATCATTGGCAAAGGGGTCTTTTGGTTTCAGAGTCAATTTCCAAATCAATGGTGATAATGAGCCAAATTTCTATTTATAGACTTTTTGGCCTCTTTTTGTCACTTTTTTTTCCCCCTTTATCATTTTATTTATACCAAAACCATTTAGAGTGATCCAGAGTTATATGGGAGGGATTTGACTGTGTATTGGGACATTTTTTTGAGTTTCGGGAGAAAATATCAATTCATTCATACTTTATTTTTTTTCAAAAACTCAACCTGAGCATATAGGTTAGGGTTATCACCCCAACTTTTGTATATCGTTGTCTTCCGCTACTATAGGATTGATCCCATCAGTTGTGACATTGTAACCGGCCATATGACCGCTTAGAAGTGTCGCAATTTGGTGGTAGAGCTACCAAAACATGGATGCCCTAGGCGTGTCCTCGGTTGCATTATGGTGTCCATGTCGCTTCTAAAAACATTGTAGGCTCTGAGTCCGTATAGTCTTTCCTAATATGAGTTTGAGCCTCATTTTGCATGAGTCTTTTAATTTTTGTCTCACTCTCAGGACTCCCAAAAAATAATTGGTCTCCTTTTAATCCCTTTTAGACCCCTCTAAAATGAAAAGATTGTTGAGCCATCTTGTGGCCTTTCACACTCAAGTAAACCTAAAATGTTCATCCTGTAGTTTACTCCTTTTTGGTCCGGACTAACCGCATTTAACGTTGTATACTTCTATCAATTCTTCATTCTTTAGAAGAGTATTCTCGTGTATAATTTATTCCGCTTGTCCGAGGGACTAAATTCACGTAAAAAGAACCCCACGAGTCCATAGTTAAGTTCTTCGCATCTCTAAAATTGAAAAGATCGCCGAAAGGGACCTATTCTTCACACTCGCTAAATTGGTCCGTAAGAATATTCCCGATGGAGTCCATAGCTAAGCTTTTTTCGACTCTTTAAACGCGGAAAATAGTTGAGTGATATTGTCCTTGTCACACTCATTAAAATGGTTTTGAATTACGTTCAATCATAGTTTATCCCTTTTCTAAACCGGGACTAGGACTATTGTCGAAAAAGGTACCCCAAATGAAGTCTCCTTTATGCTTTTTCAAACTCTCTAAATATGAAAACCACCGAAGCTTACCTTCTCTGGGATCGTTAAACTTGCATCAAAGGATCGCTACCATTATGTGCTCTATCAACCGCATTTTCATACCTTACCCACCAACCTTGTGATAGTTTTCTGCGTTTCAACACCTTTGGCCACCGGAGGATTTTTCCCCGAGTATCATTTTACCAACATCGAAGGATTTTCCTTGTGCCTTGAGCTTGTATGTTTGCTGTACTCGCTCCTCCATTGTAACGTAATATTCCTTTATATTCGCTTTCCAAAATTCATCGAAGAACAAAAAAATAAATCAAATATACCCCAAAAAGAGGATGGGAAAGTATTTTCTTTTATTGGCAAGACAATGAGTCACTTTGATAAAGCACATCCTCATTCATTTGATCATCGACCATGGGATGTAGCATGACCTAGGGAAGCTTTTCTCGCTTATATAGAGTTGTGTCCTCCAATCGTCTGGTTATTCTTCCAAACATATGGAGTATTTGCGTTGCCTCCTACTTCGTAAACTTATGATTAACATATATGATGCCCGAGTCTTATCACTTCTGTCGTATATTGTCCAAGGGAAGTTTGTCACTAAGCCCGAGTCGCACTTCCAGCCATGTCTCTTTGTCCACATACTGCCATCCCAACATCCAATCAAGTCCTTGTTCAAATCATCGCAGCCTTCAACACTATCAAGATTATCAAGTCCATGCAACCCATGAGTCATCGGTTAACTGGGTAGGGTAGTCATACACTCATATTACACTCCTACCCAGTTTTAGAAGATTTTTGAAGTTGTTGCTCGAGCTTTGAAGCACAACCATCAGGCCAAATCAACATTTGAGAGATGGATACTTTCTACGTAGTGTCTATCTTTCCTCATTTCAGATGTAGCCCAATCGCGGTATTATTCGTGGCTGTTCTTTATAGTTATTTCAATATGGATATGTGTATTTGATTGGTAGCTATGGTTCTATTTTATCCTAAGAATGTAGAGGCCTCGGCATTTCTAAGTGGGAGACATTTGTTGTTTTGCGACGACACCTCCTGCTCCTCATCCTTACCAATCGCTCAAAGACATCAAGAAGATTGTTAATTTATTTGGCCATTAGATGCTCTTCTGATCTTACACATTAGGGGGGCATCTTTTCTAACCCTAAAATGCACCACACATGCTTACCCGGCACGCCAACTGATATCCCTTTCTTGCCAAAACTCACGAACAACTCTTTGAAATTCCTCTCTTATGTCATGGCTCACGCTCTCTAACCCATTACTATTGCACGCGGTGTGCATCGCTAACACTTCACAACATCCCGCTGCAGAAATCAATAAAGTACCTAAAAGGAAAGTTGCCGACGGAACAAAGCTATGGGTCAGTTAACCGAAACTCCTAGCCATGCATGGTCGAGGGTTCATCATCCAAAACCCTAGCTCCTTCTAGCCTATAAAAGAAGCGTAGGGGTCCAGCTGAGGAGGAAAAATATAATAAGACAACTCTTCCCATTTAATGTATCCACGGTCCCAAACCTTTAGCCTTCCTCATGCCAAAGGATATTTAACGCAGCAGTTGAAGGACGTAAGAAGAGGAGCCAAGGATCAAGTTCAAGGAGAGGTGGCTCTTCTTTTGTAAGTTGATTCACTTTTAGTGATAAAAAGAATACTTTTTCCATCCCAATGCATGAATTGTCTATGGTTTGATTTATTATGCTTGATTTCTAACCCTGAGTATAGAAGTAGCATGCATGCATAGTTAATACTGGTCTTGAGTGCAAAATACCGTGGAAGGATAAAATAGCAAGTAATCGAAGAGTAACAGAGGATCTACATCGAATGTTGGTAATATGGTTGGTATCCTTTTCCATTGCTTCCAATCAGGAAAAAGGGGTTTAAATCTTAAATGTAGAAAGTAGTTTCTTTTCGGTCGAAATATGCATGCAAGTCCGACCCTAATTTGCTAGTCCTGTAGGGTGTTTTTCCCAACAACAATGTCCTAACCCATCCACATGCTTTCATCTTGAGATTTCGCGATTCGAGGTTTTGGGACTTACGAGTACAAGGAAACTCGCGACTTAGGTACCCTGCGTCAAATGAATGTCAAAGTCTAAGAGGACCATTCTCCTCTCTCATGTAGGGTTTTAAGACTTATGCCATAAAATCCCCCAACAGATCCTTCGATAAACTTTCAAAAAGGGTGTCCCAATGGGGAGATTCATCCATGGAATTACTTGAGACAAATAAGGTAATAAAGCCTCGAGAATAAACTTGAACCAACTGCTCAAAACGACATATATATATATATATATGCCATGGTATTCCAAATATAAGCATACATCCACCATTTCATATCAAAACACAGATATAATCGAAACTATCTCATATAATTGCACAAACCATATCATACATATCAAAATATTAATTTCAAGATACCAGATATAACACTTATTGGTGGAAAAACACCAGTTTGATGTAATTATCGAGAGGTGCTCTTTCGCTTCACCCAACCATAGGTCTAATGACTAATGGGTTTATCACTAGCCACCCCCGAGTTAGATGATGATGTTGTGAGACTAAGTCTATGTTCGTTATAAGTCGAGAATGAAGGTTACTCTCCTTCTTCTATGCTTATCAATCACTATATATATATATATATATATATATATATATATATATATATATATATATATATATAATGATTTTTTTTTTTTTTTTTTTTTTTTTTCTTTAATATGTGTTTACATCTGTTACATTTATTCTCTTGCCTTTTCTCTGCAATTTTGTGTGTGGCGTGAATTTCCCTGTCTTTGGTCAGGTCTGAGAGCTTTTATTGATGGGTGGTTCACCCCCATCCTCATTAACTCATGAGGATCCTTCTACCTACCAACCTGCGAGAAATTAATTTCGAGCTAGTGAGCCGCTTCTCTTGGGCTAGTGAAGACCAAATATTGCATTGGTTTTGGTGGAAGTTAACGCCACCATTCCATGTGCCTTCCACCCACCTTTCATCAACCATCGTGGTCTCTTTTTCATCACATCCTCTCTCAATAGTCCTCCAACATATATTCATAACATTATTTACATTCTTCTCGACCTTTTATACTAAGGTCCACTCAAAATCACACATTCAAGACCGGTAGTAACATTGTCCTAGTCATATATTCGGGCTCGCAAGATTACGTGAGAAGCGCCCGAGCGTAGCACGGAAAAATCTTTTTTTTAGGCTTCCAAGCAAGTAAGCGGGAAAAATTATGTTGTCGACGGTCCAGATCCATCCATTAGAGCAGATCGATGGTTGGCGGGAAATAATGGTTAGAGGAGTTGCGCCTAGATTAATGCAATGGATAGCAGCCGTCGGCCCATCTAAAGGACGTAGGAAAGGAAGATCTAGTCATCACGACGCTCCGCATTCGAGTTCAAGGTGAGGAGTTCCATGTCATTCATCTCAAACGTTGAACCCTAAAGATGCTAGTGCCCAGTTGGCCTCGCGAAGACGCCGTATAATCTCGCTTTGTTCATCCATAAGAGACACTGGCACGCGATAGGGGTTCTCGCTTTTCACCTATCTCGATTAAGGTGCAAGGAAATTGGCTATATTCTCGATGTATCTAGGTGTCGAGTATCCAGACCCGCCTGCTGTGATCACCGAAAGTGAGTCTGGGGACCGCCGACTGGGAGGAACGCTATATAATCTAATTTGCTATCTCGATGTTTCTCTCATCACATTTTCAAAAAGCAGGGATTAGCCAACCCCCCATTCGCGAACACCGAAAGCACCTTCGAGAATAAATGTAGGGTCATAGCCCGCGGTCACTTGGGAAATAAAGGAGCAGTGCAAAAGGGTCCAAGGCGTCGGAAGTTTATCAACAAGGAATCATCGCGATCTCTGGGTGCCATCTAATTTGACTTCAATCCTGGTTTTTGCTTAAGAGTAAATGAAGGTGAGAAGGGTGGCTGTCCCTCCTCATGCATTAAGTAAGGTATGGAGTCCGGGTGTTTGGCCTTCGAGAGGGTCTTGCATACCACTCTTTTCCAAAACAGCTTCATTTAGTCCTCGACTAGCTAGGAGGAGGTGTGCATGCTAACTCCTACTCTAATGGATCAAATTTACTCCCCCCACAGGAGCCATGCGCAGTTAGGTGGCATATGACAAAGAATATCCATCCAAATTCAGTTGAAGGGACACCAAGCCTTAGATGACTGAGCACACCTCTGATAGGCTAATTTTGTTGAGTATATAGACTCGGCCTTTGTATTTTGTAATCTATCGATGGTTGAGCAAGGCTCCCTTGGACAAAGCTTTACGAAGCAATCAAGGTTCCCGGTTATGCATGGACTTGAGACTTCTTGCCTTATGAAAGTTAGTTTCTTTTCATATCAGCCTTTGTTTACACTGTATTAGAGCAAATCAGAATTGGAGGATCCAATCAGTTGTAACCAAGTATAGGATGATGTAGGTTGGATCAATGTAATAGCTTCATTGTTTCTCACCCACTGATTTTATTACATTGAATGATTCAATTGAGGATCCAACAGTCCCTTCTTGAAGCCCAACCAAGAGGATCTTGTATCTCGTGAAGTTTTTCTTCTACAACCAATGAAAAGGTTCATAGTTCGAGGTAGTTTGTTCACTTCTCTCACCAATTATTCAACCTGCTCATATTTAAATCAACCCAACGATCAAGTTATATTCGTATTCCTCTGTTTCCTCACATGCCGACCTAGTCCCTGAAAGTTAGAGTGATATCTCCACTAGCTCCTACCCATTTTATCACCTATATAAACCATTGTGACATAAAAATGATGGGCATTGGGCTCAGCTCCTACAAGCGATCCAGGAGTGACTTCGACGCTAACAAATATCTTTGATTTTTCCATATGGCCAAGATAGTTATTTTACGACCGGGGAAATAAAATATACCCTCCTCTTAAAGGAATGATCATGCCTCGGGATGTTCTATCTATCAAATTGACATGCGTGTACAGGTGTAAACAAAATCGTGTATGCCCGTTTCATGGCATCCTCTATTTCCCATATAGCCTCATCCGGGCCAAAGTGTTTCCAATGCAACTTGACATGTGCAATGGTTCAACTGGAGGGGTTTCTTTTCTATCTAGTGCATTAAGGTTCCGTAGGAATTCTCCCTCCTGCCTCCATCGCGCGGGATCACGTAATTCTACTTCTAATTATATACTAGGAATCATGTACATATTTATTCAATAATGAAACATGGAAAACATATTATGTGACGGCTGTGGAGGTATGCTATCCTATAGGCTACAGTGTCCCACTTCTATCTAGAACCTCAAGTACCATTAATAATCAGGTGCTAATTGGCACAAGCTCCCATTTTCGTGGAACTCTTCCTGGGCCTAACTCCGAGATATACATGGTCTCCTATCTTGAACTCTCTTTGCCGGGCTTGGTTAAATTAACTTTCTGTTTGAGCGAATTCCTTCGTGCCTGTTTTTATCTAAGTCACTTATTAGTTCCATTTCTTTCTAAATATGTCAGTCCAAAAGAAATTATGTTTACAGGATTACCCAACTCCATTGTGAGGTTGTATGGTCACCATAGAGGACTCTGGTTGACTCATCTTTAAGGATTCGATAGCCATGGTTGTAGGCTTAATCACCAATGGAGTAATCTTCCAATTTCTTTAATAATGAATTACATGCATTCCCAAGATGTCTTCTAGTATTTGGGTTCACTCTTTCCATCCGGGTCTTACCTAGGTTTGAGGGTGATAGGCTATGCTAAATAAAAATTTAGTCTCCAAACCAGCCATAATTGATTTCCAAAAGTTGAAGTAAACTTCATGTCTCCGTCAGACATGATCTCTTTGGCATACCATGCGCTTTAAATATCTCCTTCATGAATATCAAGACATGTCTATTTCTGCATAAGTTGATCTTGACAGTGGATAAAATGAGCCGACTTTCACAATTTATCCACCACTACCATGATGTATGCTTATTTGTTTGGTCGATGTTTGTAATCTAGTGATGAAATCCATCGAGATGGTCTCCCATTTCCATTCCTGATCAGAGGTTGTAATTAACTCACTGGGTGTCGGTGTTATTCTTTTACTTGTTGGTATTCTATGCATTTGGCTAGGTAATTAGCTATGTCTTCTTCAATCCAGCCAATAGAATTGTTTTCTAGTGGTTGTAATCACCTTATGGTTATCCCGATGGCCAAGATAAGGTATTTTGTGCGCTTCATCCATTATGAACCTCTTCAAGTCATCACAACTGAATATACAACTGCTTCAGAAGTAGAGCGTGACTCTCCTTCCATCATCCTGGTAGCCTCCATACTTATCCTCGTAATCTTGCTGCGTACAAGGTCACAAGGAAGAATGTGTCCGTCTCTCAGGCATTCTCACCTTCCTGACATCCACCCGCGTGTGCTCACCCCAGCGACCAGTGAATTGTTTTCATGCCTCTACTAAGGGAATCAACCACCCTATTTTTCCTTCTAGTCATGTTTGATTTCAAAATCAAACTCGTTGAGGAGGGCCATCCACCCATTCGTCCGCATTGAGTTTTTGTTGGTCAAATAGATATCGTAGTCCTCACTTCGGCCCGCTATAGTACAAATTTTCTTCCGAGAGGTAATACTCCACATTTTCAGTGTGTAACCATGGTAGCTGCCTCTAATCACAAGGTCAAGTATAGTTGACTTTGTGGTCATTCAATTTTTGGGATTCATACAGCACTCACACTTCCTCCTTTTGCATAAGTAATCCTCCTAGCCCTTGCAGACATCTATGCACATGAGGAAGTTGTTCTGATCGGCTTTGCATCTTCAACATGGGTGCATGGGTCAAGAGATGCTCTGTGGTTTAGCCATTTCTCTGCATTTTGTGTCCATGTGAATTTTGTCCCCTTTTTCCGGAGGGCAGTGATTGGGACCACCAATCTTGGAGAATACTTTATAAATCTCCTATAGTATCCCTCGCTAATCCCATAAAGGATCCGATATCCAAATGTCCTTTGTGGTAGGCCATTCCATGATAGACCTGATTTTGTTGGGGTCTAATGCTACTCCTTCTTCGGATAGACATGGCCTAAGTAATGTATTTCTTTTCCAAGAATCTTACATTTATTGAATTTGGCATAGAGATGATGTTCTCTTTAGCACTTGCAGACAAGCCTAAGATGCTCTTCTCCATTCTTGCAAGAAATTAATATATTGTCAATAAAAACCAACACAAATTTGTCTAAAAATTTGCTGAGCACATTGTTCAACAAGCACATAAAAATGGAAGGGGCATTGGTCAATCCAAATAGTACTACCACAAACTCATAGTCACCATACTGTGTCCTAAGGTGCCATGATACCACCTTTTGATTCGGACTTGATGGTTTCCTGACCTCAAGTCAATCTTTTGAGAAAATAGATGACTCCCAATTGATCGAATATGTCATCGAACTGAAATGGGTACTTGTTCTTTATGTTACCTTATTAAGTTGTCTATAATATACACACACCGAGGGTACCGTCCTTCTTTTCACAAATAGGACTAGTGCTCCCATGGAGACACTACCTGATATATCCTTTATCCATCATTTCTCTCAATTGCAATTTGAGTCTGTTCAGTTTAGTGTGTCACCGGGTAGGGTGTCCTAGACACCTACATCAGCTTCCCTATGAAAGTTCTATCGAGAAGTCACTGTCCCTTCTCAGAGGTAAACCCAAAACCTCTTCCTCGAAAATACATCTCTGTATTCTTTTAGGGTAGGGTGGTCTTCGAGGTTTGGTTTTTCACCTTCAATTGTTTTCAACACCCTTATTGCATATAAGGGACATCCTTTTCGACATTACTTTCTCATTTGTAGAGCTGACATTTGTCTCACCTAGACAAGTTTTTTGATCCATTGAAGGGTTATCCTTTTCCTTCTTTACTTACACATTCTAAAGTTTTTATGGTAATGAAATTCAATATGGATTTATGGCATAGCGAACCATACTCAATCAATAGATCATAATGATCCTGTGGGTAACATGTTATGGGTTGCTTGCGGGGAATTCACCCAACATTAATCGGGTACCGGTATATTCCCCTACTCCTTCTTTTGTGCCAAGCATAACTACTCAACCATGGATTGGTAGGTTTATGGGCTATAGTTTACACTTATCACTAGCTCTAGGGGCTATATAACTATCAAGTTTGGAACCAGTGGTCAACAGGAATAGACACTAGATGGTTGAAAATCATACCCTTCTACTTCCACCAATGAAGCTTGGTGGGTCGGCTTGTCTATTATCCAAGGTCGCATAAATTTGTGGCACACTCCTCGGCTATAATTGATCTGTGGTACCTTCTTGATACTCAGAATTCTTCGACTATTCTCGTTGTCTAGTATGGACAATCTCTCAGATGTCTTTTCCACAACCCCAACATTTCAAAGGTTCTTTTGGGTTATTAGCCTTCACCGGCACATCTAGAAGTTTATTTCCAAGGAGGGAAAGTTCTGCTGGTGTACACTCTAAGATGGGAAACTCCATCCTGAGTTCTTCTTATAGTTGATAAATTTGGGGATTTAATTCCCTTTCTCTAAAATCCCAAACTATTCTTCTCGGGTTTCCATCTTTTCACGGCGGTTTTGTCCAATGTCCAAACTGCTCATGACAATATCTTCATTTTCTCGGATAGTGCCTTCTAGGGTCTTGTCTCATCAAATTCAATTATGTTCCGATAGTCCTAGGTAGTCTCTGTTGATGAAACATTGCACCTTTTCCTTTTCTCATCGCTTATATATTGTATATACCTTAACAACTCGAGAATTGGCCACATATTCCTCTATGGGGAGTTGCCCCAGCTTGAGTTCATAGAATTCTTTAGTCTTTTCGTCGAATATCTTTCTGAAAGATACTTCTTCCTAAGTATTTTTCAAACTATCTCCAAGACAGTCCTCTTCGCGGAACCCTTTCACATTCTTAAGGTCTTCCCACCAAATGGAAGCCTTTGTCTGTTGGAAGGTCGCCACTGATCCTTTTCAAATTTTTCCGAGAAGTGATGCAATTAAATACTTCTTTAAATTTAAACTAAACTGTGCCTCTCGCTTCTCTCCTAATTATTTCACCACGTAAGGAGGGTGGTATGGCCTTCTGAATTTTCAAATTATGGACCCTTTGGGAAACTTTTCGCTTCTTCATTCTCTTCTTCGAGAATAAGAACTATTTTTGTTGCTAGAAGAGCCCTCCGAAACACCACCTTCCTTCCCAAAGGAATCATCCCACGCTTGTCCTTTACCTTTTGGATGGACCTTTTTGAGGTACTCCCCTGCTGTCGCCAATCGACATGACCATGTTTTTGTAAATTTCTAGTTCATGTTGCATTTGTCTTTGTAGGTCGGATAATGTCTCATCAGAACTGTGTTAATTTCTATTTGCTTCTCTTGTTCTTTCATCATCCTCTCATTGTCACCTTTAACTTTGTAATTCACCATGAGGTCTTCACAAATTCTGCCAGATCCTCGAGGGGTCCCCATCGCCATCCCTTTTCTCAGAAGCACTCTTTTCTCCTATTGTGGGAGCCTTCTCCCACTCCATGGTGAGTCACCATTCTATACATCTACAATTCCCCACGGTTGATCTTCCACTTTGTGTGAAAAATAAAAACGCTAGTTGTTAGTCAATGTTTATATTCATTTATAACCGCATATAGTTCATATTTTCACATGCACACACACAGAAGTTTTCATTCTAAATTAATCTCCCTTTTTTTTTTAATCGAGGGGGTCAAGATAAGGAGTTACTCCTTTCTAACAATACTCTGAATGGAGTCTCAAGAATCATGAGCCTAAGAATAAGAAGTGTTGTAAATCCATACTGATACCACTTGTAAATACACCCACCATAGCTAGGGAAATGGCTTTCTTTCTTTATTCTTGAGGGACAACACTCCCTAAGATTCTAAGGAGCCTAGCACTTCTCCTTTCCTCTTTAAAGTCCCTTTCATATAATCGTATATGCCCAAAGTCCTACTCAGGCTGGGCACTTCTCATATCAAGGATAATGGGAGTCGGAGGCAAGTGATCCTCTTGACTTTCTAAGGGCCTGAACTGAAATGACCTGCACCATCGAGATTTTCACATAACCCGAACAAGTTTTGGGTCCTCTACCCTTCGAGGTTTCCTCCATCGGGATTTTGGATGTGCGACGACAGGAGGTCCTGCACCTAGGTTTCCTGAGCCTAAACTCAAACCCTGCACACACACACACACACACACACACACACACACACACACACACACACACACACACACACACACACATATATATCACTCAGCCTATTTATGTAATTCACAAATCGTGCTTTCTGGATCGGTGAGCACAAGAGAATCCTGTTTTATAGGTATCCCGCTGAGTGCCAAACACTAAACACCATCTCACCGCATCTATTATTTTGGGAATTTTCAAACTGGGTTTTTGGGACTAGCGAGCATAAGAGAACTTGCGGATAGGTATCCCGGGTGCCGAAAAAACCGAAACACCAAGACTTATCCAAGCTAGACCCATTTCACATTTCCTCCTTCGTGATTTCACGTTATGAGGAACAAGGGCGTCTCGCCTTCCTAGGTTTCCCTTGGAGTCAAACTTCTGGAATTCTCAATTCAAACTCTAACATACTTCACTATTTTTTGGTTTCCTCCATCGGGATTTCGTGAGTTAGGATTTCGCAAGTCGGGTTTTGAGGACTAGCAAATACATGGGGTCTCGCGACTTAGGTAACCTAGGTGCCGGGGCCACCAAATATAATAACTTCCACACTTGTTTTGGGATTTCAAGTCGATTTTGGGACTCACATCACAGCAATCCCGCTCTTTGGATATTCCGATGCCAAAATATCGCATTTAGCTACATCGGCCATTTCAGATTTTCACATGTCGATTTCGCGACTTGTGAGTACAAGGGAATTCGCCATTGGGTATTTCGATAATTTAAATGTTGAAATATCGTAACTTATCCACACACTATCGTTTCAGGATTTCACAAGTCAAGATTTCAGTTCAGAGTACAAGGGAATTCGTCCTTGGGTTTCCTGGATACCAAAACTCCAAAATACCAACTCTTAAAACTCCTGCTCATCTTATTTCGTGGTTTCTTCCATCGATTTTGCAAGTCTGGTTTCGATTTGCGAAAGTACAAAGAAACTACACTTAGGTACCCCCGGTGTCGAAACACCGAAAAGTACTAACCCATCCACATGTGATCATTTTCGGATTTCGCAATTCATGGTTTTTGGACCTATGAAAACAAGGAACTCACACTTAGGTAAATTCTAGGTGCCAAAACACCGAAATGTCCTAACCCATCCAATCATGTACTGGCCATCTCGGATTTTTGTGATTTGCTCTCACCTTATGAGTACAAGAACTCTCAATTAGGTACCCCAAAATAAATCAAATGTCCTAAGTTTAAGAGGACCATTCTCTCTCATTCAGGGTTTTAAGATTCTATACATAAAAATCCTCCAAAGAAATTGATAAACTTCAAAGGGTGGGCCACTGTGGGGAGATATATCCAGGGAATTACTTGAGACAAAATAAGGGAATAGTCTCTTTGAGAACGACTTGAAAAATTGAATCGGTTTCAAAAAACGTATATATATATATATATATATATATATATATATATATATATATATATATATATATATATATATATATATATATATATATATATATGTATAGATATATAGAGAGATATATAGTATATATATACATATATGTATATATTATACATATATGTATAATATATATTATATGTATATATATACATATATGTATATATATATATATATGTATATATATATATATATATATTTATATATATATATAGATGCCATGGGTGGTCTTTCCAATATAAGAATACAAATCCACCATTTCTATCAAAACACCATAATGTGATAAGATATACCGAAACCATCTATAATTGCACAAACCATGAACATACTTATCAGAATATTAATTTCAAGATACGAGATATAACACTTATCGGAAAAACACCAGGTTTGATGCAACTGCTGAGAGGGGTGCTCGTTTCCACCCAACCGTAGGCTCAATAATTCTGAATGGATTTACCACTAGCCACCCCCGAGCTTAGACCATGATGCTGTGAGACTAAGTCTCTATTCGTCAGAAGTTGAGAACGAAGGTTACTCTCCTTCTTCTCTGCTTATCAATCACTCTGTATATATATATATTTTTTTATTCCCACAGTCCTTATGATTTCTCCCCTCTTGCGATCTCTGTCGCGACTGTCCCCTTCCACACCTCTTCCCTGCCTTTTCTTTTCCAATGAGATTGTGTGTGGCATGAAATTCCCCACAGTGGTCAGGTCTGAGGCTTCCACAGATGAGCGGTTCACCCCCATACTTCATTAACTCATGAGGAGACTCTTCACCTACCAACCTGGCAAGTAATTCATTTCGGGGCCAGTGAAGACCAAATACGGTATTGGTTTCGGTGGAAGTTAATGCCACCATTCCAGGTGCCTTCCACCACCTTTCATCAGCCATCATGGTCTCTTTTCAGCACATCCCCCTCCCAACAGTCCTGCAACATATATTCATAACATTATTTACATTCGTTGACCTTTTATACTAAGGTCCATTCGAAATCACACATTCACATCTTTGAGTTTGCCATAGTTCTTGGCTAGTATAGTTATTTTTACAGACTAGGGGAAACAGGGGGTTACACACCATGTTCCTCATCATGTGATCTAACCCTCAAAATCCGTCTTACTTGACTCTTCTATCACCTTATTACAATCATAATAACCATTGAACCTAAAAAAAAATCCTCTTACAACCGTTGAACACGTAACCTAGATCTCCTATGTTCTTATTTATAATATTTTGTAGTCTTATAGTTGTTACAATATTTTTCAAAAACCCTAACCCTATCATGGTTAGGATTTCCTACTTGTGTGCCATGTTGCTTTTCCTCTTGCATGATGTTTTTCCTTCTTTTTTTGCACGTTGCTTTTCCTCTTTCATGTTTCTTTTTCTCGTGAATGCTGCTTTTCTTGCTAGTTGTTCTTATCCAAAATTAGGCATGCGCTCAAAAATAACCTTCCTTCTCAAATTAGGTCTGCGCCCAATAGGCCCCCATCACGAATATGTGGTTCATCCCGAGACAATCAGGTGGTGTGCGCTCCTTTAACTAGCCTTTCCAAACTAAGGAACTTTTCTGCTAGTTCCTTTCCTTTTTATCTCATCTACACAACTTTTCTTATTAGTGCCTCTACTTTTTGTGTTGTTATCTCCTCCTACATTAATGTTGCACTCTTGGTTTGTGAATGTTCTCTACTTGTCTTCTCTTCCTCCAACTGCGTAATCATCTATGATGCTTGTTCTTGGAGGGGTTCCAATTCAACTTTTCTTTCTTGCTTCTATGTCTGCAATGTTTTCAACTCTGTCTGCAGAGTCTTCATTTCTTGGGTGCCCTTCAAGCACTTCGTGATGCTCATTATTTTTTGTCGTTTATTGAGTTCTTGTATGGAAACGTTGATTCTCTCCTCTTCATGGTCCCACTGTTGAACCTTTTCGTCTTCTTCGAGGATAGTCCATATCTGTGTTGTTCTATCGAACAACTCTTCTACTTTACTGGAATCTTTCTCTATCTCAGAGATCTAGAGTGCATATTCATATGCTCTCTATTCTCAGACCTCGGGGGGAGTCGTAGGGTTGAGCCTTTCCTTGAGATCCTCAATTTCATGCTTGTATCTGTCAATTGTTTGTGAGATCAGGTTGATCTTCTCTTCTGCACTCCTCTATAGTGCTTGCGTGTTGTCTGGGATGCGATCATAAACTGTTGTTAATTCTTGTTCTAATTTATCTGTGCATTATTTCTCCTCCTCTTTTTTTGAGGTTAGTTGGTCACATGTGATTTGTAGAATTTCAACGACTCCTCTACCACCTCCAATTTTGTTGCATCTATGTGGGTCCTGGACTTCACTTCTTACATGACACTATCCTGGAGTCCGTATAGTTCCTTGGTGGGTATTTATGCCATGACAAATTCCAATTTTTCCACGTCCCCTACGGGTTTCTACGCAGTCTCTTGGTCCAATCCGATCATTTGATGTGTGATGGTAAATGTCTCCTTGGTATGGACTATAAACTGCAATTTCTCCTCTCCTTATTTCTACGTAGGTGGTCGTTGTACCTTTTCCTATTGTTTTGTTGTGGCCTGTGATGCTCCTTGGCTCCATAGTTGTTGTATATTCTCATGGACCTATATGAAGTTGGCCATGATCTCTTCCACTTGCACTTTTGCAATGTGGGCCACTTATTCCTCCATATCTTGGACCTTGTACGCGACTATATATGCATCATCCTCAGTGTCATATTTTCTTTTCTTGCACGCCTCATTTTCTTGTGTTGGCTTCCTTATTGTCTGTGAGGGTTGCACCCCACTTATAGTACCTAGGGTCCTTTATTCTCTAGCCCTTTGAAGTATCCTTATTTCTAGTTTGTGGTTGGCTTCCTGTCCTTGAGGTTGTTGTTGTTCTCCTTGGTCATTTCAGTACTGTGTTGCTTTTGGTTGGTTGATTACTCATTGTATTCGTTCTAGTATTATTGCTTGTGTTGTTTGTTCTCGTTGAAGATCCTGCTTTAGCCTTTTCCTTAGGACTAGAGGATTGTGCCATGCCTATCCTCATGGATATTTTTGTCACTGGTATCTGCCACTGTGTAGGCCAACCTTTAATTATCCAGTCCACTTCGTCTTTGGTGATGCAATACTGCATTTCTAGACATGTGTTCTTTGGATCCCTTACGGATTGGATCCACATGTGGTGCCTAGATGCCTTGAACTTGGTTATCCCCTCTATCTCCTAGACTACCTACATATGCATGTGCCACACATTAGCTGTCCATTTTTTTATCTCTTCTAGTAGCATTGCAAAAACTATGTTGTTTTCCTGTTGCATTTTGTTGTCCTTGGCCTGCTAGAGGGACTCATATCTGGCTGCATAACATTTCCCTTTCCTATCAAGGAAAGATGAGAAATTTGGCTCCTTCCATCCTACCAAAGTGATAAGGATTATCAACCAGGAGTAATGGAACTCATTTCCATTGTCTTTCGTGTCTCTATAATCTATCAAAAGATTATTCAGTAGGTATGGTGCTCAACTAAAAATTACCCCTTTCGTGCATTGTTCAACTAATGCAATAACGTCTGTGGGCACTTCTTCTTTGCAAAATTTCCTCAACATTTTGCAAGCCATAAGCTTGTTGGTGAAACTTGTCACATTATTATTGATATCATTGATTTCAATTCCCCTATTACCCCAACTGGTGCCAAACTACGCTTTAACCAACTCTGAGATTTCTTTCTCGCACGCCTTGTTATCCAAGTATTCCTCCGGATGTGTGCCGAATGTAGGGAGTCTTGTGATTTTGGAAATTAATTCCACATCTATCTGTATTGGCCTGTCCATCCATAGGATTCCTCTGTGTACGCGGGTGACTAGTTGTTTAACGCAGAGCCTGGCGTTCTTACCACGACCAAAATGTGGTATATCCAACACATTCATGATGCCTGAGTTGTAGACCCCTTTTATCCACTACGCGGGATCCATTATGGGTTTTCCAAGGGGTCCAAATTCCCTTGTGTTTATTAAATAAGTGTCCTCAACCAAATCTAGGAATCGCGCACACCATGGTTTGTGTACCTGAGTTTTGGTACCTTCCCTAGCATATCATCCATAGTAATCACTACGTTTGGGAGATATGGGAGTGTAACATCCATTGTGTCTAGCACCTTTATTTTCTGTCCCATAGTAGATGGTCCTGCCTCTGCTGCGTTTGCATCCTCTTCTTCCCTTTTGGACTCCATTCAGTCGGTGATATCTTCGACCGACACTTCCTCACATCCATGGTACTGTTGTGGTCCCATTGTTTCGTCAAGCTTCGCAGGTGTCTCAGCATTAGGGTTANCTCTGCCCTATTTCTCCTTGTTGCACTGTCAATGTTTCTTTCTCAACCCATGTAGGGATGATTGATTATGTGTCTGAGGTGGTAACATCTTCTAGTTCAGCCACATTCCCAAGCTGTGGCATTCGTTTCTTACACCTTTGGCCCTGCTAAGTAACCTAGAAGTACTGGCCTAGTGTGCCAAAATTTGGCAGGGTCATCCTCTCTCAAATTCACACACTTTCTTGCTTCTGCATAAACTGATATTTAGGGCACGCACTATAATTCTTTCTATGTGCTAAAAAATTGCTAAGTGTTGAATAAGAGCATTCTTTTCGCCTTTTATAGACCCGGTCGTATTTATTTTTCAATTTTCACATGCATTTGCGTCGAGCCTAATTTTTCCTGCACACTTTCTTCTAATGTTTGTCATGGTAAGTATTGAACACAACTTTTTTCCGCACTTTCTTATGGTTCAGTCAAATTTTGTGTCTTTTTGTGTTTTTCTTCCGTTTTCTATTTTTGTAGTTATTTTTTCTTCTTTTTCTCCTTTTTATTTATTTTTATCATATTTTTGTCCTAATCTCTGCTATAGTACACTATATACATTCCTTTCTCACTGCATTGTTACTTTTAAGAGTTAGGAGGTTGATTGTCCCTGTACAGTTTCAATCGACTCTCATTGATCATTCCTTTGAGTTTAGTTCCACCCAAATATTTTAGCTACACAAATCCCTCATCTGTGACATTATTTACTTCATAAGGCCATAGCCAATGCATTCTAAACTTACTAGGATGTTGAAAAAATTTACTTTCATAGAGAAAGACTAGGTCTCCCTCCTTAAAACTCTTCTTCTTAATATGTATTTCATGTCATGCTTGTTCTCTTTCTTTCTATCCTCCCTAGTGAAATCCTGCCAGAATAATTTCCTCTTCCATTTCCATTATTTGACTTAACCTCTCCTGTATGTGCCTCTTTCTATCATGTTGGTAAATATTTCTATGCGCAGACTGGGTACCAAAAATTCTAATGGTACTATTGCTTCCTGCCCATACACCAATATAAATGGTGTATGTCTTGTCAACTTCTTGCATGTGGTCCTATATGCCCATGGTACTGCTAGTATTTTCAAGTCCCAACCATCCCTGTTGACATTGCAGATCTTCGTCAGAGCATTTTCCAAGATCTTATTGAAGGCTTCTACTGTTCCATTTCCCTGAGGATGGTATGGTGTACTCTTATGGTGATAGAATTCAAACTCCTCGGCCATATCCCTGATGGTATTGTTGATAAAGTGAGTTCCTTGGTCACCCATCAAAATATGTGAACATCCAAAACTAATGATCACTTTCTCAAACAAGAAGTTTGATGTTGTCTCTACACTACAGTCTTTGATTGGTGTTGCTTCTACCCATGTTTTTAAGTATTCAGTCACAGTAATGATATATCTAGATCCTGACCTTTTTGTTGATGGATTGATTGGTCCAACAAAGTATATTTCCCATTTGTCAAATACCTACATAGTTACTTGTGGTCTTAGAGACATCTCATCCCTTCTATTGGGTTTGCCAACCCTCTGACTGTAACACACCCACTACGGGAACCAATATTTTTCGCTCTTCTTCACGGGATAGAATCCTCAAATTCCTATGGGGCCTAATGTAGACCCTACCATCCTTATCCTTACCCATGTGATCATTGGCTATGACCAAAAGCCTTACCAGAGAGGTGCTTCCGGCTTTCGCAATTCGAGAAATCGCGACGCATGTGTTTCCCCTTCTCTCTTGTTTTTCAAAGTGCCAAAGTCCGAAAGGGAACAAAAATTTGTCACATCTAACAATGCCTCATATTAAAACTTGGCATCCCACCTTTCGGAGTTTCGCGTACCAGGTTTCTGCAGTAGAAGAGGATGAGGGGTTCATACCCTTCGGTTTTCCGGGTGCCGAAACGCCAAAAACCAAATCTACATGCGTTGATCCGTATCGGGATTTCACAAATCGAGAATTCAGGACTGGCGTGTACCAAGGACTTTCTTCTAGATATCCCGGGTGCCGAAATACCAAGACATCAAGATTTATCCATGCTATTATTATTTCAGGGTTTCGCAAGTCGGGGTTTCACGATATACGCAGACAGAAGATCTCACACTTAGGTTTCCCAGGAGCCGAAACTCTTAAGCCTGTATTCATCGCTAATATCGTTTTGCGGTTTCGAAAGTCGGGACTTCATGACCAACGAGTACAAGGGAACTGACCCTTGGGTATCCCGGGTGCCAAAACACCAAAACATCCAAACTCTAGACACACTATGTCATTTCGGGGTTTCGCAAGTCGGGATTTTGGGACTGGCGAGTACAAGATATTGGCCCTTAGATATATTGGGTGCCGAAATGCCAAAACACCCTATCTCATCTGCTCTATTATCATTTTGGGGTCTCGCAAGTCAGGATTTCGGGATTTGCGCAGACAGGAGGTCTCACACCTAGGTTTCCCTGGAGCCAAAACTCCGAACCATATATCCTCTAAACTTACTTCGAGGTTTCGCAAGTCGGGATTTCATGATGTGCAATGATAAGAGGTCTCACATCTGGGTTTCCTAAGAGCCAAAACTCTAAAGTTCATATATATACGCTAATCTTGTTTCGGGGTTTCGCAAGTCGGGATTTCGGGATATGCATAAACATGAGGTCTCGCACCTAGGTGTCCCGGGAGATGAAACTCTGAAACACCAAAGCTTATCCATGTTATACTATTTCCAGGTTTCACCTATCAGAATTTCGTGACATGCGATTACAAGGAAACTTACCCTTGGGTATCCTGGGTGCTGAAACGCTGAAGCACCAAACTATAACCACGCTATACCATTTCGGGGTTTTATGGGTCAAGAGTTCAGAACTCTTACCTCTTGTTTTCCCAGTAACCGAATTACCAAAATCTGCTTTCGGGGATTTCCCCAAAACCTCCATCGCTTGCATCTTTTGGGACTTCGGGGTTTTCGATTTTTCGAATCCACCATGACCAAACTCTTGGTCCTTCAACCTCCTAGCATCCGAAAACTCGATGGGTTCGGATCTCTTCCACGTGTCCTATGAAATGGACGGTCTTGATCTTTTCAAGACTTTGACGAGTCCTCACTTTTGCGTATGTGAGGCTTAAACCTCGTGCAGCTTCCCCTGGATCCGATGGTTATCAACTATCCACATGATATCTGACGGTAGCTGTAGCTCCTCCCTAAGCTCATGCTTTCTTCCTTTTCCTTGGAAGATTTCCAAGTCTTAAAGGTCTCAGCCTTCGATCTTCTACTGCAAGCCGACTATTGGGTCTCGTCATCACCTATGAAAGGTGTTGTCCCTCCTGAGCTTTCTCATCTATGAAGGAATTAAGAGCTTTTCACTCTTTCTCCTGGGCTTGAATCTTAGAAGAGTCTTCCGCGCACCCCTTGCGCTCATTCGTCAAGTTTAGGACTTGAGTGAGTCTCGGTCTCTACTTGCTTCGCAGGGAGCCTGTACATAACTACACTACCTGATCCAGGTGGATATTGGTGGCCACCCACCTTTTCCAAATGGCTCAAAACAGTTTTGTGGCCATTTTGGCAATTTACTATTTTTAGCAGGTTTTAACTTCCAGGGCCATTTTGAGGGTCCAAATGAATATTTTTCGAGATCAAGGTTCTTAATGATAGATAAAGGCATAATTGAGCCCCCAAAATGAATCTCCTCGACAATA
>SNQJ01S0074314.1:27862-39297 GCA_010110895.2 Picea sitchensis
CCCAGTACTAGGAGTGCTGAAATGGCTCCCTTCGGGGATTTTCCAAAAACCTCAATCCTCCACCACTTGTCCTCTAGCGATGAACGGTCCTGATGCTTTCGGGACTTTGTGGCCCAGGACCTCTAGTCTCCCGAACTCTCACCTCTCGGACTCCCAGTATTCGAAATTGTGAAATTCTCTCTGGACGATCAATGGTCTAGATCGCTTCTTGATAAAGGGCTATGATCTTTTCACGAATTTCTCATTGCTTATCCCAAGTCCTTTGGTTTTGCGAAATTTCGGTATCTCCTCGCAACTAACCAATGCGCTACTTCTCCAAGATCGAACAGCTTGAAACATTTCAGTTCTTTCTAAATGAATCTTGACTCTTGATCCTATCCAATCTTCAAAACTCTTTTCTGAAGGATTTCTCCCACTATCTCCTCTGAGCTTTTAAGTTACTTACAGGACTAATCTCATAGTCATAACTCATACAGATGTTACCCTCTCTTTATGGGAACAACCAATAAGGGTCACTCTTGGGAATTAGCAATAGTCCCAAAGGACTCCTCTTAATCTTGCTCAAACATATTATCCTTGTCATTGATCCTAACCATTATAGGTCAGGTAATCTGACCCTACATATTTTCATCAGTCCTCTTAATCGTGAGGAGTTATAGGCTTAGAGTTTAGTCTTTTATTAACACAGTAATCATAACATCCTAAGGATCCTACTAGTCCTTACCAAATTTCCCAAATCATGAAGGAGTTCTTCATTTGGATCTTAATTCTTACCTAACCAACCATCTCAATTGCAAGAGACTCTACCTACTTTAGTAGGTATCCATCATCACACTATAACAGAACAACTTAGTTCATGTCCTTTTTCTAGCTAGTGCGGCTTCATAGCACAATTTATTCCACCTCTATTATTCACACTCAGGTCTTATCAGTAATATTGATCAGTGCATTCCTACTCCTATAAGAGTAGTTATCATTTTGACAAAGGAACAATATAATTCCTTTGCTAGAATTCAACAAGAAATCCCAAAATCACAGGTTCAATCTGCAACCCTTCTCCTCAAGGAGTAAATGTAGATAACAACATCTCCTTACGCAGCTCATACATGATCCCAAGCAGGCCAAGTGTTGTAACCATGCTCTGATACCAATTTGTAACACACCCACTATGGGAACTAATATTTTTCTCTCTTCTTCATGGGATAGAATCCATGAATTCCTATGGGGCCTGATGTAGACCCTACCATCCTTATCCTTACCCATGTGATCCTTGGCTATGACCACAGGCCTTATCGAAGAAGTGCTTCCGGATTTCGCGATTCGGGAAATCGCGACGCATGTGTTTCCCCTGCTCTCTTGTCTTTCGAAGTGCCGAAGTCCGAAAGGGACCAACAATTTGTCACATCTAACAATGCTTTGGATTAAAACCTAGAACCCCACCTTTCAGAGTTTCGCGTACTGGGTTTTCGCAGTAGAAGAGGATGAGGGGTTCATACCCTTCGGTTTTTTGGGTGCCGAAACGCCGAAAACCAAATCTACATGCGCTAAGCCATATCGGGATTTCACAAGTCGGGAATTCAGGACTGGCGTGTACCAAGGACTTGCTTCTAGATATCCCGGGTGACGAAATACCGAGACATCAAGATTTATCCGCGCTATTATTATTTCAGGGTTTCGTAAGTCGGGGTTTCGCGATATACGCAGACAGAAGGTCTCGTACTTAGGTTTCCCGAGAGCCAAAAATCCTAAGCTCGTATTCATCTCTAAGCTTGTTTCAGGGTTTCGCAAGTCGGGACTTCACGACCGGTGAGTACAAGGGAACTGACCCGTGGGTTTCCCAAGTGCCGAAACACCGAAACATCCAAACTTTAGACACACTATGTCATTTCGGGGTTTTTCAAGTCAGGATTTCGGGACTGGCGAGTACAAGAGACTGGCCCTTAGATATCCTGGGTGTCTAAATGCCGAAACACCATATCTCATCCGCTCTATTATCATTTCGGGGTCTCGCAAGTTGGGATTTCGGGATATGCGCAGACAGAAGGTCTCACACCTAGGTTTCCCAGGAGTCGAAACTCCGAACCATATATCCTCTAAACTTACTTCGGGGTTTTGCAATTCGGGATTTCACGATGTGTGATGACAAGAGGTCTCGCATCTGGGTTTCTTGGGAGTCGAAACTCCGAAGTTCATATATATATATATATATATACGCTAAGCTCATTTCGGGGTTTTGCAAGTTAGGATTTTGGGATATGCGCAAACAGGAGATCTCGTACCTAGGTTTCCCGGGATCTGAAACTCTGAAGTTCATATATATATATATACGCTAAGCTCATTTCGGTGTTTCGCAAGTCGGGATTTCGAGATATGCACAGACAGGAGGTCTCCTACCTAGGTTTCCTGGGAGCCGAAACTCTGAAACACCAAAACCTATCCACATTAGACTATTTTGGGGTTTCACCTATCGAGATTTCCTGACATGCGAGTACAAGGAAACTTACCCTTGGGTATCCTGGGTGCTGAAATGCCGAAGCACCAAACTCTAACCACGCTATACCATTTTGGGGTTTTATGGGTCAAGAGTTCAGAACTCTTACCTCTTGTTTTCTAGGTAACCGAATTACCGAAATCTCCTTTCGGGGATTTCCCTTAAACCTCCACCGCTTGCATATTTCGGGACTTTGGGGTTTGCGATTTCGTGAATCCACTATGACCAAACTCTTGGTCCTTCAACCTCCCGGTATCCAAAACCCCGATGGGTTCGGATCTCTACCACGTATCCTCTGAAATGGATGGTCTTGATCTTTTCAGGACTTTGACAAGTCCTCACCTTTGCGTATGCAAGGCTTAAACCTTGTGCAACTTCCCCTGGATTCAATGGCTATCGACTATCCATGCGAGATCTGATGATAGCTATAGATCCTCCCTGAGCTCATGCTTTCTTCCTTTTCCTTGGAAGATTTCCAAGTCTTAAAGGTCTCAGCCTTCGATCTTCTACTGCAAGCCGACTATTGGGTCTCGTTAGCACTTACGAATGGTGTTGTCCCTCCTGAGCTTTCTCAACTATGAAGGAATTAAGAGCTTTACGCTCTTTCTCTTGGGCTTGACTCTTAGAAGAGTCTTTCACGAAACTCTTGCGCTCATTCGTCAAGTCTAGGACTTGAGTGAGTCTCGATCTCTACTTGCTTCGCAGGGAGCCTATGCATAACTACACTACCTCTCCTGAACTTAATAAAAATCATCCTCCAAGGGACTCTAGACGACTAGGAAGGTTGGCATGTGTACATGAAACTATGCCTAAGGTCGACAAACTCACAATTCGTGACTCTAACTCAAGCCATCACAGGACACAAGCATTTACGAGTACCAATCATGTCCGATCCATATAATCTCTTACTGGCCTATTTTGCAGTCAAGCAGCAAGGAAGGAGACACAATATATCCATTCAAAAATCAAGCACAATTCCTGAAATATACACAGTATAACCAAATTCATGCCCAGTTACAACTAAATTACCCAGAGTAAGAAAATGCTTATCTATTACAGGTTTCCACCAACCAACTGACTGTGGGTGTTCTTCCTTCCACCCGACCATAGGCATAGAGGCATTCATTCTTAGCACTCTGGCCACCCTCGTGCCAAGCCATGATATCACCAGGGAATTCTTACAGTTCTCGAGGGTTCTCTCTCTCTGTTTCAACTTCTATTCAGGTCCTGTTTTATGCAACTTGGAGCTTCCTCACTCGTTTGTGACCTCGGTGAGGTTTCTCAGATGCTCTTCGGCATCAAGCTCGTGGCCTTCTCTCCATGATTCCCTAGAGAGCTTCCCCTCTTGTCCGGTGTCTTGCGTCTCCTCTCTTGTGTGTGTGTATCCCTCCTGCCTTGGGAGGTTTTTGTTGACCTATCCTATTCCTTCTATCAAAAGGAAGCTCAGGTCTGCAGGTCCCTGTGGTACTTCGAGCTAACAACCCAAGTTTCCATTCATGGGGGTGGTTAGTGATTCAACCACCGGTCCTTTCTTTATTGACTGATTTTCTTTCCTTGGGATTCGAAGGAGGTTTGTCATCCTCATCAAGGTAGGTTTTGGGGTTATTTGATATATGAACCCTCTCTTATAGTTTTCACATTCTTCCTCTAGTGATATCATGGCCAGTACTTTCAAGGCTTCACCCCCACAGTCAGTTATTGGCAACCCAAACAATAATACATTTACATTTTCCTCATGCATTAGCATGGTAATTCCTATTCTATGATTAATTACAAATTGGGGGAAACAGGGGTGTTACACTGACAGACATCACATTTCTGGCAATATTCCTTGGCATCTTTATGGACTGTTGGCCACCATAATCATGTGCGCAATAGCTTCTACATGGTATCTTTTCCTGCATAGTGTCCTCCAGCTATACCTTCATGAGCTTCTATCGAAATGCTAGTGCCATATATTACATAGAAGGAAACTTAGAATCATACTTTTATTTTGTAAGTTAGTATTTTTATTATTATTTTAAACAATTTAAGTTAATGAACAAAATAATCATTTATAAATTGTGTCAAAAAAAACGATAAATAATTATAATTATAATTATATAATTAGTTTCCAAAAATGAATTTATAAACAAAAAGACATGGTATAAATCCTAATATTATTATACTTCTTTCTTAACATTCTTAAAGATAGAAAACACTAAAGAACATAATATCCATTAGGAAGTATAAACCTACTATCCACTATGACTAAAAATGCATAATGTTATTAATGTTAATACATAGTAAGATGAATAAGTTTACTTGACTAGTTTAGCACTAAGAAAATGCAAGAATGCTATTTTGAAAACTATTTACAAATTATTAAATTTCAGACTTTAAAAATTCTTAATAATTGTTAAATTAGACTTTCTCAACTTTGTTTTAGTGTCTCTCTATATAGATAAGTAGATAATTATTGAGGCTTATTTAAACCATGGGTAGGAAGGGTATGTTACTAATTATGGTAGATTAACGGTAAAAAAATCAATAATATATATAAAGATATCTATGAATATGATGGTTTTAGTGTTTCATATAGACATGTTGGTATAATATTTGTTGTCATTTTATGTTTATGCTTTAATGTTTTTAAGAGTATATCTAAATAACCAAACAATTTTATTTATAAAAAAAACTTTTATTAAATTTATTATTATTATTAATTTAATTTCAAAGAAAAGAAAATACCCTGTTTAATTTTAAAATAACTATCACTGAAATACCACTCTTATAACTAAATAAATAAAAATACAATATATCAATAATACAAAACATTATTAAATATATATTTTTAAGATTTTATACATGGATTTGCATATCATGGAACCCTAAAATACTCAACTAACACCAAACTAATATAATTCTTCTTTATTCATTCTATAGTCAACTAATATCAAGTGAGGAACATTTCAATTCCAATCTTATTTACATTTTAATATGTCTACGCATTCTGATTTCCTCCATTTTTCTTATGTGGATTCTAGGCATCAAGAATCCAGATTATAATATTCTTTAATTTTCACATAACTATCACTCTAACCCAATTCTTACAAGTACTTTATCAATACAATATATCTGTAATACAAAATTGCAAGAGATAACTACATATATAATATTTAATCCGTGAAACCAATTACATATGTGATCCATGAAACCAAACAACTATTCCTCAATAAGTAACAATACAATATATATGTAATACAAAACATTAAACATCATAAAAATTTGCAGACACCTTGCAAGAGATAATTATATATATAATCTGTGAAACCAATTACATGTGTGATTAGTGGAACCAATTCCTAGTTGCAACGCCCAATAAACTTAGAATTGTAGATCTAAAAGATAAATATAAAATAAAGTTGGAAAAGAAATATGCAAGTAGATCTCAAATATAACATGGCCATTAGATAAGATCACATTTAATCCATTTTTTGAAGGATCCAAATTAGTTACAAACAACCTTACATATACTTGATGAGAGAGAAGGTATTTTGCATTCATAAATGTCCATTCAATGAATAGGGGCAGAGATGGATCCAACAGAAAGCTGTGAAAAATACGAGGTTTTCAAAAATATCACAGGGTTGTTCCCTTAAACTGGTTGATGCTAGGAGAGAGTGTTTTTTCCCACCCCAAAGAAAAGCCTCCTCCATAATTGGAAGGAAAGAGGCCAGTTATAATTCGGGGTTCAAGGAAAGGCCATTGCATCTCCCCTTGATAGCTAGCTGCTTCAGAGCTGCACCACTTAATCACATGAATCAGGGTTACACTGAAGAACATGCAATGGATGCTTCAGTCTATTGGTGTGAATGGTCTGATATCCCTGATATAGGGTTTAGTAAAAGATTGGTTGTTAGGGTAGATCCACCTCGGCATCTTTTATAGAGAAGATTGTACCGCCCTCCTTAGGTTTGCCAGAAAACTGGAAAAGAAACTGTGTGGAAATAATTCAGTACATGACGATTATGCAGGTCACGAGTTGTGAAATAATTCCACCGACGAAGTGGTTTTTGGAGAGAAGGTAAGTATTTACAGAATGAGATTAGCCAAGGTCTTTAAAAATTCTTCATTTGTTCATTGGAGTTATTTCCGGTCATAATTCCTTTTTGATTTGTTGTCCTAAAACTGGAAATTTCAATTGTTTTCAGCTCTACTTCCAAAATGAGTGCTTCGAAGGAAGGTTGCACTTCACGATGAATAACTAGTGGATTCAGTGAGAAAAAATAGGTTGCACTTCACGATGAATAACTAGTGGATTCAATGAGAAAAAATTGTAGTTTGAATACAAGTCTTTAGCAATGTGTAGCCAATGGCCCTTTCAGTAACCCCATAATGGTAATGGTTTCCTTGAATAATGTTTAAAATTGGAACCTCAAGTATAATATTACAAACACGGTGCAACTTCAACATTGATATTCAAGCACAATTCCTTTGGTGTAATTACCTGTGCATTGGTAAATGTCAGTTTAACCCCTTCTGCTTCTGCAAATTCCACCAAAGTGGAATATTCATTGGATTTTAACTTGACATTACAGTGCCCAGATCCATAGGTTTCTTAATAATCTGAAAATTGTTGTCAATTATGAGCTCAAGCAGTTCGTTGAGATGAGAATTTTAAAGGTTTTTCTCTTGGCTATTTTCATTTACAGATAAAAAAGAAAAACTGGTTTTAGATCTAAACCCTGAATAATTTTATTTATGTCCAATAGTAAGAGAAAACATTTAATATTGCTTGGCATACACTGGATATACTTTAAATTCAACATATTGGCAAAGAATGATATACATGGTTATATGTTATGGCAAAGAAGCCAGAAAAACACAGTCAAAGATGATCACATTCATAATTTAAATTCTTTTTGATAAATTTCCCAAACTAATCTCGTCTTTTAAAGAAGCATGTTGTCGTAACTCAATTCACAGATTCTACTTGCGTAGCACCTCTTTTTCTCTCTTTTAGCTGAAAGATCTCGGACTTTTCTCTATATATGTCGAACGTAATTCATGACTTTTCACACTTTCTCTACACAGTATGTTTACCCTGCCAAACACAAACATCCAATTTCTATTTATTAAAAAGCCTGATATCTCAAAACCCTAAATGTGCATATTAAAAACATACCCCAAGATTTCCATATGGGAGCAATGATCTAAGCGTTGAAAACTGAAACTAGCTCTTTCATTTGTTTATTCCACTAATCGGATTGCAATTACTCCATACTCTTTCATGAGATAGCTCCAAGAGAAATGGTGAAAGCAAGAGGAACGATCTCATCAAAGTGTATGGAGTAATTGCAATCCGATTAGTGGCATAAACAAATGAAAGCACTCATTCAAATTTTCAGCGCTCAGATCATTGCTCCCATATGAAAATCTTGGGGTATGTTTTTTCTCTGCACATTTAGAGTTTTGAGATATCAGGGTCTTTAATAAATAGAAGTTGGATGTTTGTGTTTGGCAGGGTAAACATACTGTGTAGAGAAAGTGGGAGAAGCATCTTATGGAAATGTGGCAGCCTATGATATTGGAATTGCTAATAGTATATATTTTTATACATTGATTTGAAGGGAAATACTTTTTTCAAAGGAAAATATGGTGGTGTCAAAAATATTAGTTGAGATTAATATCATAGACAACCTTGCAAAGTTTGTAGAAATTAAACTTAGGAATTTGAAATAATGAAATATTTTAGTAAATATGATAATTTAATTTAGATAGATGACTTTTCATGTCCATGGTTATAAGGAGGAGTAACCATAGTTTCATGAAAAAATGGAATGAAGGAAGGTTTCTAAAAAAAATTGTCAAAAGAATTGAAGGATTTAAAAATGGGAAAATCATTCAAAGTGATGAAAATTCTAGAGATGGATCACATGTAAAATATAATAAATATCCCACTAAAAAAGGTAAGTTCCTGGGTAGATCCAATTATTTTACATTTAAATGTATGCATTAAGAGGTAACCATAAACGGTGTGTTGGATAGGAATATGGAGGAAAAATGAACCACGGAAAAAGAATGGAAAACAAATGGATAGAGATGATCAACAAATTTGGCAAATTGTCTGATATAAATATATTCCATTTTCTAATCTACCATATTTAACTTTTTCATTTTTAAAAAGCGTTTATGAAAATAACATAGAACATGGAATTCAAATTATTTAGCATAAATTTGTTAAATATATGGGATTTGATTCAATGAATAACTCTAATCCTCCTACAAAGACCCTACTTTAATTTTTTTTTACCCATCTCTATTGTGTCCTAGATTCTGACTACCTTTGTCCCATGCAACCAAAAGAGAGGAAAACTAGAGAAGTGTGTTGACCAAGGTAAGCCAATGATAAATCTTACCCTTAACTGCAGTGGAGTGGTGCACTCCCATAAAAGTTTACCTTTAAGTGGATGATACATCAATTCTAACAAAAATCATTTTTTTCCAAGACACACTATGTGATGGCCAAGGTAAGCCAATGATAAATCTTACCCTTTCCAAGACACACTATGTGATGACCAAGGTAAGCCAATGATAAATCTTACCCTGCAGTGGAGTGGTGCAATCCCATAAAAGTTTGCCCTTGAGTGGATGATACATCAATTCAAACAAAAATTCATCATTTTCCAAGACACACTATGTGATGGATAAAGATAAGAAAAAATACTTTTAAAAATATGGAACTTTATTAACTTGGAATCATATGTAAACTATTGTCGATATTCCATTGGAATAGTTCATTACAACATATTTTACAATATTCTAAAATATTTTATCATGTAGTTTATTATCTTAGATATCATATTTAATATTACTAGTGTATCACTCAAAATTATGGAAATAATTGAAATAAAAATAAAAAATAAAAATAAAAAAATGAACACATCATCCACATAAATGAAAACAAGATGTGATCAAGGAAATCCAATATGTGAAAAAACCCATCTAGAAGATGATGCTTAAATGCTTTACTTTTTTTTTCCAATTATGAAATGAAAGTACAAAGAAATCGACACTCACTTAGTGACCACCAAGCTAACCCACTTGACTATATAACAAAAACTTATATATAATATATAATAAGAAATTAATGTGTTTGCAATATTTATCTATCTATCTATATAACAACTAACTAATATGACAATATTATATAATTTATTGTGTGTGCATGAGAATATAAACCCTCATCTGGTAGGTTTATACTAACCAACTTACTTAGCAACTACAATTAATGAGATAATGGTGGTTGCAACAAGAAAGTGGGTTATCCCTAGAATATGGAGAAAGAGGTAAAATAGTTACAAGGAAGCTTTTAGTGGAAGAAACTGAGTAGGTATAAGTAAGAGAGAAAAATGATCATATTAGTGCCTATTGAGCTTAATTGAGTATCTTTATTATGAAATTTTATGTGAAGGTACCAATGAAAAATATGAATCAATGAGACTAACGAAGTGTAGTTCAATGAAGAAAGAAGTTGCAGGAGCCATAGGGTCGAGACTGTTTATCAAATATAGGGATTCTGGAAGAGGTCTGCTAGTTGCGGTGTTAGAAGGAAGTAGACATTTGCAGGCTGCAGTGGGACAAAGTGTGAACATCTGTGAGTTTTCTAAAGGAAGGTCATGGATCTGTGGTCAAACTAAAGAGAAGGAAGATCATATTCATCAATAGTGACAGGTTGCAGAACTGAGAAGAAGCTACAAACATCAGGTACAGAACAATCCTATATAGAAATAAAAGGTATGTTATATGCATGTGTAGTTGGTTTTGGTGGTGGATTAGAGTATGGTCATGGGAGATTGAGAAGTTTCCAATGAGGGTGTGTGGTTGTATGGTACAATCTCTATTAAATAGATCTACAGAGACATATTTCTATTGTATTGGTTGTTGTTGTTGAAACACTTCATGAAGCATCTTGTTGAACCATATATTTTACTATTTGGAGAATGTTTGAGGGTTTATGGTAGAGACATATTATTGAAGATATAAGTACAGATTATGAATGCATAATAGTGAGGGTTTGGTATATGGTTGATGAGAGGGTTTCCATTTGTCTTGTGTTCTTATGTGGTGCATGATCAATGGGACATATGTATGATTCTAGTACATGGTTGTGTTAGATATACTTTGATATTGGATGTGCAATATATTATATCATATTATTTGGTCGATGAGAAGATTTAGAGGGATTAGACAATGACAAAGATTGAAACAATGACACAAATAGGATGACATAAAGAGTAAAAGTGATACGAGTAGAGTATTGTGATAATTCTTGTATTGTAGTGTAGAGAGGCGCGTACATTTGCAAGTTGCAATACTGAGAGATGCAGAAATTTGTGTGTTTCATAATATAGGGGTCACAGATCTACATAAAATATTTGAAAAAGAATAGTTGGATCAATGACAGTGACAGAGCTGCAAAAGTAACAATGGCAGTGCAAAGGTAGTAACAGTGACAGGTTGTCTACATTTGGCATGTATACTTCAGGGTGGTTGGATGGGGCATGGAAAGATGGTTGTAGCCACATTTTTTTTTATATCTAGAGAACTTAGTGGGTAGTAGCCTCCTTCTAGTTGTATCCATAAAAATGGGGAGTTGGAGCTTCCCTTAGGTTGTAGCCTGGAAATCTAGGGGGTTGGAGCCTCCTTCCAATTGCAGCTGGAAAACAAAGGAAGTCAGAGCTTCCATTGAATGTGTTCCTTTAACATATAAAAAAAAACATTATGTGGTTTTCTCTCACATTGGGTTTCCACGTAAAATATTTTGGTGTACTTTGTATTGTGTTTATGTCTATGATTGTTCATCGTTTATTTATAGTGCATATGTTGAATGACATTAATACACTACTTATAAGTTGAATAATACACACTATGGTTCAAAGATTAAAAGGTGGAATAAATT
>SNQJ01S0074315.1:11937-31946 GCA_010110895.2 Picea sitchensis
AATTCCTTGATCATACACATAAGTTGACAGTTGAATATATTTTGCTATCTTCACTTTGGTTGGTTTGCGTTGTCTTGGTCTTAACCTCACGAGAGCACCAGAGCGAAGCGGGAGCAACAGAGACCCTAGGAAGTGATACAAAGGTATGTTACTTGTTTCTCCCTACTAGCTAATTCAATGGTCAAAACTTAGGGAAAGAGTCATGTCCTGTCCTGTTTTGTTCTAGATCCAGGTGGATCTAGGGAGATCTATTAGTGTCCACACCTACTGATTAGTCCGATAACAATAAGGATGGTACCTTGATATTGTGTATTGACTATAGGTAGTTGAAAATGATGACCATCAAGAATAAGTATCCATTACCCTGGATTGATGGTCTCTTTGATCAGCTCAGGGAGCTATAGTCTTTTCAAAGATTGATTTAAGGTCTAGATATCACCAAGTTAGGATTAAGGATGATGACATCAACAAGACATCATTTATAATGAGTTATGGACACTGTGAGTTCATATTGGTGCCATTTGGACTTTCAAATGCACCAACCACTTTCATGTGATTAATGAATAGTATGATTAGCAAATATCTAGACAAGTTTATCCTAGTGTTCGTGGACTATATTTTGATCTATTACAAGACTAGATAAGAGCATGATGAACATCTTAGAATGGTGTTGTAGGTGTCGATAGAGCACCAAATTTATGCTAAGTTTAGCAAGTGTGATTTATTTCATAAGGAAACACAATATTTAGGCCACATAATATCAGTATAAGGAGTGGTAGTAGATCCTGAAAAGATCAAGGAAATCATGGATTGGCCCACCCATAGCAATGTGTCAGAGATCCTTTATGGGATTGGTTGGGTATTATAGAAGGTTCATAAAGGGATTTTCCAAGATTGGTAATCCCATTACCTAATTAGAGAGAAAGGGGAATAAATTTGTGTGGTCACCATAATGCAAGGTCATATTCCAGTAGCTAAAGAATCTTTTGAGTAATTCCCCTGTTTTGAAGATCGCAAACCCCAAAAATGATTTGTTAGTTTGCATTGATGCTTGCAAAGAAAGACTTGGTGGAGTTCTAATGGAAGAAGGGAAAGTGATCTATTATGAGTCAAGAAATCTAAATGAGCATGAGAAGAAGTATTTCACTCACGATCTGGGGTTGCAACAATGGTGCATGCATTGAAGATGTGGAGACATTAATTGCTGGGAAGAAGGTTTCTCTTGATGATAGACCACTGTGGATTAAAGTATTTGTTTGACTAGCTCAAATTGAATGTTATACATGCCATGTGGATGTCGTTGATCAATGAGTTTGATTTCAAAATCAAACATATTAAAGGGAAGGAGACCAGAGAGGCATATGCACTCAACCAAAGTGTGCAAACTATACACTTAGAAAAAATAAGTGTGGGAGAGTGTAACATCAAGTAGAGGATTAAAACCCTCTTAAAAGAAGATGAGTTATTCAACCAAGTGAAATAAGGGTTACAACAAGAACGCAAGTAGAGGAAGTATGAATGATATCAACTTGTAACTAAAAATATACTATTTCATAACAACAAGATGTACGTGCCTAGTTCATCAGATTTGAGGAACCTAATTGTTGAGTTCCAGTTTTGTCATATTTTCTGCCATACAAATACACTTATCATTACACCTTCTCCCCACATTTTATCACTAATATATCCCTAATTACACCATAAACCTCCATTATCTCTTACTATTCATCCTATGTGGTTAATACACAATTTTCCATATTTTTAGTGATTAAAAGGATGATTATACAATATTTTTTTCGATGATGGTTTAATCCTATGTTTCCATGTCCAAGAAACATGTTCAATATTGTTCAGGTTCCGATATGTGCATTGTCCATGTTCCAGTACCTGTATTGTTCCCATTTCGGTACCAGAAGGTTCTACAGTCAACCAATACCTGCACAGTCATCCGGTACCTACACAGTCATCCGGTACCTACACAGTCATCCAATACCCATGCTCCATGTCATCTGGTACCAACATTCCATGTTACCCAGTACTCAGTTCATCTGATACCAATACTGCGCTCACCCAATACTCCAAGTTATCTGGTACCAGAAGGTTCTACAAGTCATACGGTACTCACAGTCCATGTCATCTGGAAATCACACTCCATATCATCTGGTAATCGTAATTCAACACATCCAATACTAGAATGTTCCAGAAACCATCCAATACTAGAATGCTCCAGGTCATTTGGTACCAGCATCAACAACAATCTGGTACTAGAAATAATTTGAAATTTTGGAAAGCTTCTAGAGGAAAATCCGGTACATGGGTTTTGTCTAGAATGATGTTTTCATGTGGACATATGGGAAAAAATTCACCCAGCTCACACGTGTGGACCTCTAGCTCATGGGGACTGATTCTGCCAAAATTAGCAACAAAACTCAAACTACCAACTTGTGCCTCGATTTTCGTGCACATGGGAGCATATATTGCAAAACCAAAAATGGGTTTTTAGAAATATCATCCAGCTACAGAACCCACAAACCGTTTTCTACATTTTGAATTGGTTGGGAAGATATGGGTGGATCCATAACTTGAATCTGCCTAAATTGCAATAAAACCCAGATTTTTGAGGATTTTATTTAAAAATGTAATATTTGAAATCTGAGCATTGGGATTTGGTCCAATCCACTCCTCAATGATTATTCATGTATAAATAAGCCTCATAGGGCTATGAGTTTCATGAAGATTTTGTAAATGAAAGATTTATTTTTGTGAGAAAGCCTTAAGGAGTTGTTAGCCATGTAAAAACTGAGTTTTTGATCTCAATGAAGAATTGTTTGTTGCTGCCACATTGAGCATCCTTCTAGTTTGATATGATTGTCTTCAAGAAACACTCACCTCCTGGGAAGGGCCCCTCAACGTGGGTAAGTGTTGCTATATTCTATTTGCTTGGTAGATTAACATTGCATTGTGCGTTTATTTCATTACAAGTCAATTTTAGTTTTGTTATCATTTGAGTTAAAGTTTTGTTAATTTTATGTTGTTGCAATAGATGGATGAATTTAGACTCAGATCACATTTCTCAATTGATTACATTCTCACACTTCTTAAGCTTTGAGTTTAGTTTGTATTCCTTCCATTACTTCTATGTGCTTATATTTCTGCATATCTTTTCAATGCTCTGTTTCTGTGCTTAATTAATTGTGGACAATGTTCTCTTGTTTCCATGCTTCACTCCCATATATTTAATCATTAAAACCTCTCTTTGCATCTATCCTTTTCCACCATTGATTTTTCATCCTACTCACACATCGAAACCTACTATCCAATTCACATATCCATTCACCTATTCTACACTGTCCCAAATAGTGTAAAACAGAGTTGTTCCATTTTCTGTATATATCACCTTTCTCTTCTAGATTCCCCTCATCTTTCCCCACACAATTCGCTCCTTATTCGTTAATTTGATTATACATTATAATCAGTTAATTACAAGAGCACATCATTTCCATCTCTTCCTCATTTTTTGTGTATTAGTTATTGAGTTTAAATGCTGACTTCATATCTCAATTACACAAAAAACCGCTTTATTTTCTCATATTCATTATTTTCCTTTCCATCCCTTTCTTTTTCCTTTACTTTATGGATGTATTCATTTGATGAGTGGTTCTGAGTTTAGGATGTGTGATTTTACATTTGCTTAATATTTCTACAGTTTAAGTTTGGATTGCTTTAAGAAGTATTTTTGTTCTTAGTCAATTTTGGTTTTGCATTGCTTTGTACTAGTCTACACTTATTTTCACACTAATTTCCTCTCTTGTTTTTGTTATTGATGAATGATTTTGTTATCATTTTGTAGGATAGAATTTAATCCTCCCATTTTAGGATAGATCTTTACAATAAATTGTTGATCGCTTAGTTTTGTTTTAGTATTTCATTTTGCTTGGCTTCTTATTGCAAGTTTGTAGCTTCAATCACCAACGAACAGATTAGAGGTCTAACTCGTGAGATATGGCCTTCCCTCATTGGATTTCTTCCTAAGGTGTTAGTTTCTATTGTGAATTTCATCTTCGTTTGCTTGTTTATTTTATTGCATTTAAGTGTGGATCCACTATAGGAAATAATCATTGAAGGATAGAAAAACTTAAGTATGCTACTCAAGATTAATCACATGAACATCACCATGAGTGCATGAAAGACTATGATCTAATTCTTTATAGCACTAATTATTCCTACGTCCCAATGATGAATCCTTAGTGTTAATTTTCTACAGTGTGGGTTTGAATATTGTTTTGTCAGCTTTAGATTAGGCTAGACTAGGCTATGACTCTGCATTTCCTATGCCTGCACCTTGAAGCTTACGAGCCTCGGTTGATAATTAAAAGTGGAAATTAATAGTGCATATATTTAGCCCCAACATTTTGGCACCGTTGCCGGGGAGGTGCTAAAGGGATTAGAGCATAGGTAGGTTTCTTTTATTTCTCCAAAGCCTTGAGTGTTCCTTTCATGCAAGTGTGTTTCTTTTCATGCAAGTGTTGTGTGCTTTTATGGACGACCTAAGGGTGGAGAGAAGACGATAAGACGTGAGGGAAGAGCCCATGCATCCACTTTAGTGGGGTTACTCCAAAGTTAGGTTATCCTCTTCCTTTCAGTAGTTAGAATTTGTATTTTATTAGCATTAGCCATTTTTTATATATATGAGAAGAGAAGATAACTTGTGTAAATAGATAACTTGGTGACAACAAGGTCCTAGTAGCATGGTGGCGCTTTGAGTATATAATTGGTTTTCTTACATTATTCTTTTAGTTTTCTTATTTGTATTTCTTTAGGGTTTTTAAAACGTTTTTGGGCACTGTAAGAACCCCCCTCTACACTAATCCATGTGTGAAATAGAAACCATCAACCAACAACAAGAACTCAAAGATGATCAAGAGTTTAAGAGAACTCTATCAAATCCTAACAGTAGTTGGGATCTCTTCCTCTCAGGAAGAGAAAATCTTGACAATAGTCAAGAACCTATCTGCCTCTTCGAAAGTGATAGAAGAAGAAGAGTTTCATGAGCTACATCCACAAGAAGATCTAAAATCCTTTTGTAATCACTCTTTCCAACCTATAGGAGAGACTAAAGAATCATGGACCACATTCGATGGATATCCACCATTAGAACTTGAGATTGAGGAGTTCTTGACATGCATATCACCAGATCCAGTATGCATCCAGGAGACAAACCATCCGAAAGAAGATGATCTGCATGGCATGATAGAGGGAGACATGCAGAGTGGTCTAAATGAGGAAGTGAACCAAGAACATGAAGATTATATTGAACATTGGTTCCAGACAACAACAATATTGAAGCACCACTCTCTTCTTCAACAACTCTCCACATCATCATCAAAGAAGTTGGTTCTTCATATTCTAGTATACATTAAATATTATATTTCAAACCCGAGTATGAATGTGTTTCTACACCTGTTATGCACATGGTTACATTGGAAATATTCTTACACGTGAAATATAATTTCTTGTTCTTAGGTAGGATAGAGTAAAATTTTCATGTTAGTTAACCTAGTTCTAAATAAATGCAACATCTTTCATGTTTCTTTTCAAATAAAAGAAATGAAATGAAGATAATATTGGTGATCTAACATAAAAAACCAAAACAACTTAAGATATTTCTTCTTCTCATTACATGCATATTTCTAACTATTAATAATAACAGTTTCTCATAAGCCTAATATTTAAAATATTATGGGGATTTACAAAATCTTTAAGGTCTTCATAATGATTCCCATAGGTAACTTGTACATCCTAGTTTCATATAGGAGCTTGTTATTCAAGCATTCTTATCAAATAGTAGCATGAGAGTGAATGAAACTTATACTTGTGAGGGAACACAATCTTATATGGAGAAGATGAACTTGGGGACTAGAGGCACCTTTAGGTCATTCTCGCATAGCCTCATCCACCACACATTAAGTAAGTTTGACCATGATATGTCTTTCGACTAATCTCAATACACAAGTCTATTTTTCATACGAACAATCTTTTATGGGCAATCTATAAAATATCTTCCAACCCAATACCATCCCATCCTATAAAAAGGTTTTCAAAGATGCTCCCTCGTTCACCCATGTGAAAACAATATATAAATTTTATCTTAAGGGTAAAGGTTGGGACAAGAGCCTTTGATGGAAAATGGGTGTAAGAGGCTAACCCGTCGGGATACTGAACAGGTCTGCTAGTAGCAGGTACCGACCTGTGGTATAACTAGGCAAACCCATCAGGGTATTGAACAATCTCGTGGGAAATGGGGCATTCTTCCTGGGAAGGATATTTCTTAGATGTCAAAATTACCCCATCGGAGTACTGAACAGGCTTTCTAGCAATGGGTTCTAATTTAAAATGTCTTTCATTATGCCTAATCTACATTTGTCTGTATGAACAATATACTTGTGTAAACCGTTAAGAAGAAGCATGAATGGTTGAACAAAATGATAACAAACCTCATCTAATTGTGATTTGAGAATGTTCGTAAGATGGTCTTAAGACCCCTTCATTCATACCTAGGATGTCATTGTCCTAGAGGTGGGACCCATAAGTGTAGGAGTCTAATAAAATCAAATGTGAACTTTATCAATTTCACTTGAATGACAGAGATTCTTTGAGAAATTAACATGGATGACTGGTTTCCTATCGGTTTCTCAAAGACCACGTATCTCCTCATGTTCTCTTGTTTAAGGATAAGAAGAAATATCCCCCATCATAATTTACATGTTTTCTTGAGCATTCAACTGTTAATGATTGATGAAATCGTATGTAATAAGTAATTTAGAAATTTCCTTTATGCTTGTAATATTTTAAAATAAATTTCATTTCCAAATTTACAAGCATGAATACAGTTTAATTTTTGGTTGTTTCTTTAAGCATGACATCAATGTATATTTGTTCTCTTGTAATAATAGTATTGGTTTAGTTCTTTTAGATTTTTTTGTTCCTATACTATTGGTACATGAGCCAGTAGGTTCCCGTACCAATAGTATAGAAATTTAAATCTTTTTCGAGGGTAATTTTTGCAGGATATTTTCAGCAGCTCTCAGCTTTGGCATACTTCGTTTCTCTCTTTCAGTCAACATGCACTGGTTCCACATAGTCCACTTTCATATTGCAGAAAATTTAGGTGCTAATGAGAGTTTGCATGAGGACATGCAAACCAATGGATTTGGGGGAGAGAGAGACATAAGGAATCTTAGTAGATCAACATTCATTAAATCTCTCTCCTAGATATCCATCAGTTCACAGCCTTGCTCCACTTCATCTTCAAATTGCAGCAGTCTACATCATGGTTTTGCAGACATTTCATCTTGTTCTGCATAGTTTACACTTCAACATGCATTGGAATTCAAAGCAAGGGTAACTTGAGGTAAAACTGGTACAAATATTTTTAATTTACTAAAAACTTGGAAAACATGATGCATAACCACTATTACCCACTCCACACTCCACTATGCATTATCACAACTACTCAATAAACCCTCCATCTTCACTCCACTTGTCATAATGAACAATATACTTTGATGATAAGACCAAGTAACGAAAAGGAAATAAGTGGTATACAAATACAAATCAACATCTATAGTGTCTTCTCTTCGTACATCATACAGAATTATTAAGTCATCTCAAAGAGGATGAAGTCATTGTTGCCTATCCAAGAAAAGAACCACAAAGTAAATATTGGTCTTAAAATTGATTTCCAAGTTCATACAACCACCATATGCACACCATTCACCATCACTCTGATACCTCATCCACTGCTTTTCCTCCACTTTTATGATAATTTTGTTTCTATGTTTGAAATCAATCTGTGGCAATTTCCAAAGTGTCATTCCACAAGAACTAACACCTACACAAAAGAAACAATGCCATATAAATCTATAAGTAGACTTTCATAAGTTATTCACCTTGTTTTCATGAATACATGCAAATCCTTGGGTTTGGGGGTGTGTTGAGCTCCAGTTTTGTCATATTTTCCGCCATACAAATACACTTATCATTACACCTTCTCCTCGCATTTTGCCACTAATATATCCCTAATTACACCATAAACCTCCATTATCTCTTGCTATTCATCCTATGTGGTTAATACACAATTTTCCATATTTTTAGTGATTAAAAGGATGATTATACAATAGTTTTGTCGATGATGGTTTAATCCTATGTTTCTATGTCCAAGCAGCATGTTCGGTATTGTTCAGGTCCCGATATGTGCATTGTCCATGTTCCAGTACCTGTACTATTCATGTTCTGGTATGAGAAGGTTCTACAGTCAATTGGTACCTGAACAGTCATATGACACCCATGCTCCATGTCATCTAGTACCCACACTCCATGTCACCCAGTACTCAGTTCGTTCGGTACCAATACTGCGCTCACCTGGTACTCCAAGTTATCTGGTACCAGAAGGTTCTACAAGTCATACGGTACTCACAATTCATGTCATCTGGTACTCACACTCCATATCATCCGGTACTTTCAATTCAACACATCCAATACTAGAATGTTTGAAAAACCATCCGGTACCAGAATGCTCCTAGAAATAATTCGATACCAACATCAACAACAATCTGGTACTAGAAATAATTCAAAATTTTGGAAAGATTCTAGAGGAAAATCTGGTACATGGGTTTTGTCCAAAATGATGTTTTCATGTGGAAACATGGGACATAATTCACCCATCTCGTACGTGTGGACCTCCAACTCAGGGGGGATGATTCTGCCAAAATTAACAACAGAACTCAAACTGCCAACTTGCACCTCGATTTTCGTGCACATGGGAGCATATCTTGCAAACCCAAAAAATGGGTTTTTAGAAATATCATCCAGCTACATAACCCATAATGTTTTTTCTAAATTTCGAATTGGTTGGGAATATATGGGTGGATCCATAACTCGAATCTGCCCAAATTGCAATAAAACCCAGATTTTTGAGGATTTTATCTAAAAATGTAATATTTGAAATCCGATCATTGGGATTTGATCCCATCCACTCCTCAATGATTATTCATGTATAAATAATCCTCATATTTCTACGAGTTTCATGAATATTTTGTAAACGGAAAATTTATTCTCGTGAGAAAGCCTTAAGGAGTTGTTAGCCATGTAAAAACCGAGTTTTTGATCTCAATGAAGAATTGATTGTTTCTGCCACATTGAGCATCCTTATAGCTTTATCTGATTGTCTTCAAGCAACACTCACCTCCTGGGAAGGGCCCCTCGGCATGGGTAAGTTTTTCTATATTCTATTTTCTTGGTAGATTAACGTTGCATTGTGTGTTTATTTCATTACAAGTCCATTTTAGTTTTGTTATCATTTGAGTTAAAGTTTTGTTAATTTTATGTTGTTGCAATAGATGGATGAATTTAGACTTAGATCACATTTCTCAATTGATTACATTCTTACACTTCTTAAGCTTTGATTTTAGTCTATACTCCTTCCATTACTTATGTGTGCTTATATTTCTGCATATCCTTTCAATGCTCTGTTTCTATGCTTAATTAATCATGGACAATGTTCTCTTGCTTCCATGCTTCACTCCCATCTATTTAATAGTTCAAACCTCTCTTTGAATATATCCTTTTCCACCATTGATTTTCCATCCTACTCACACATCGAAACCTACTATCCAATTCACATATCCATTCACCTATTCTACGCTGTCCCAAATAGTGTAAAACAGAGTTGTTCCATTTTCTATATATATCACCTTTCTCTTCTAGATTCACCTCATTTTTCCCCACACAATTTGATCCTTATTTGTTAATTTGATTATACATTATAATCAGTTAATTACAAGAGCATATCGCTGCCATCTCTTCCTCATTTTTTGTGTATTAGTTATTGAGTTTAAATGTTGACTTCATATCTCAATTACACAAAATACCACTTTATTTTCTCATATTCATTCTTTTCCTTTCCATCCCTTTCTTTTTGATTTACTTTATGGATGTATTCATTTGATGAGTGGTTTTGAGTTTAGGATGTGTGATTTTACATTTGCTTAATATTTCTACAGTTTAAGTTTGGATTGCTTTAAGAATTATTTTTGTTCTTAGTCAATTTTGGTTTTGCATTGCTTTGTACTAGTCTACACTTATTTTCACACTAATTTCCTCTCTTGTTTTTGTTATTGATGAATGATTTTTTTATCATTTTGTAGGATATAATTTAATCCTCCCATTTTAGGATAGATCTTTACAATAAATTGTTGATCGCATAGTTTTGTTTTAGTATTTCATTTTGCTTAGCTTCTTATTGCAAGTTTGTAGCTTCAATCACCAATGGATAGATTAGAGGTCTAACTTGTGAGATATGGCCTTCCCTCATTGGATTTCTTCCTAAGGTGTTAGTTTCTATCGTGAATTTCAAATTTGTTTGCTTGTTTCTTTTATTGCATTTAAGTGTGGATCTGCTATAGGAAATAATCATTGAAGGACATAAAAACTTAAGTATGCTACTCAATATTAATCACATGAATATCACCATGAGTGCATGAAAGACTGTGATCTAAGCCTTTATAGCACTATTTATTCCTACGTCCCGATGATGAATCCTTAGTATTAATTTTCTACAGTGTGGGTTTGAATATTGTTTTGTCAGCTTTAGATTAGGCTAGACTAGGCTCTGATCCTGCATTTCCTGCACCTACACCTCGAAGCTTACGAGCCCTGATTGATAATTAAATGTGGGAATTAATAGTGCATATATTTAGCCCCAACACTGATTATGGACAAGTTCCATGGGGGACCCTATGTAGGTCACCTTGGTTATCAAAAGATTATAACAATGGTAAGACAATTGTATTATTGTCCTAGAATGAAGTGAGGCATCATTGAATACATTTCTAAATGCATGGAGTGTCAATAGGTGAAGGTTGAACACAAGCATCCTGAAGGACTATTGCATCCTTTTCAAAATCCATAGTGGAAATGGGATATCATCTCCATGGATTTTATTACTGGTTTTCCAAAGAAAAATAAGAAACATGATGCAATCATGGTTGTAGTAGATAATCTTAGCAAGGCATCTCATTTCATTCCTATTAAATATACCTTCAAGGCCATAGATGTTGCTAATGTTTTTATAAAGGAATTTTTTATAATGCATAGTATGCCCAAGATCATCATCTTAGACAGAGATTCCAAGTTCACCTCAAATTTTTGGAGAATCTTGTTTGCAGGCTTGGGAATGAAATTGGCATTTAGCACAACCTACCATGCCCAAACAGATGATTAGACTGACAGAGTGAATCGAGTACTGGAAGACATAGTAATAATGCTTGTTATGCATCATCCCAAGCAGTGTGAAGAATATCTACCCCTGGTAGAGTTCGCCTATAACAATTGTTATCAAGAATCATTGAAGAGGAGCCTGTTTGAGGTTTTGTATGGCAGAAGTTGAAGAGTTCCAATTAATTGGGACAATCTAGTGGATAGGATCACACTTGGACCATAATTGATGAAGGAAATGGATCAAGCAATGAGTAAGATGAGGTATAATATAAAGGTAGCCCAAGATAAGAAAAAGAGTTATGAAAACAACAAGAGAACTCATAAAGAGTTCAAAGTGGGAGATCATGTATATCTCTGAGTAAGACCCAAAGGAGTTCCCTGACAATGGGGACATGTGCTAAGTTGGTACCCGACTATTGTGGACCATTTGAAGTCTCAAAAAGAGTGGGGCCAATAGCATATAGACTTGCATTTCTTCCTACTATTAAATCTCACAATGTATTCCATGTATCATTGTCGAAGAAATATATTCATGATTCTAATAATGTTATTTATTGGACTGTGATACAAGTGGAACTAGAGGGATAATTTCATCATGAACCTCAATGAATCCTAGACAGGAGAGAAACAATTCTCTGGAACTGATCCATCATGTAGGTCAAGGTGCAATTGAAGCACTTTGGGGAAAGTGAGGCTACATGAGAGTTGGAATATGCCATGAGAATGACATATCCATTTTTTTTTTCTGTATAAGTGTACATACATGGTGTTTTAAACACTAAGGAAAATGTTTCTTTAAGGGGGAGGGGGAGGGGAATGCAACACCTTGTTTCCCCCCATAACTGTAATTATGATAAGACTTCATATAATGTGTGTTGTTCCTCAAAATTTCCCCTAGCTAGGGAACAATGTCAAGGCACCCAAAAAGGTCTTTATAAACCTCAATGTCAAGGTACCCAAAAAGGCCTTTAGAAACCTCTTCCTGCTTTAGGCTTTTAATATGGCTCTTGAGCCAAAGGGGGTAACCCTATATTTGTCACAAAAATATGATGTTCAAAGTTACTTTAGAACAACCCTTTAATACATAGTCTTAATACGACGTTTAGAAGATAAATAAAATAATAATAACTAGAGAATTAAAGAAAGAAAGAGAAAGACAACAAATCCAAACAAATAATGAGACCAGGGCCTCTCCAATGGGCACCTTTCTCCAACATGCAAAGTCATGGAAGATTGAGAAGATGGGTCTCAAATGCTAACGAGAATAACATGGTATTCCATGGCACCGAGGAAAACATAAATCATAAGTAAAACAAGAAGACATGCAATATTTCAGACAACTGATAAGAAAAAAACCTATGGAAATAATTAAACAAATCCAACTTTATGAGTGAAAACATATTAACTATTTTTCCCAAATTCCATAGCTAAACAAAATAAATTAATCTTCTCACGAAATTGATTTCTGTGTAGGGTGATCTTTTTTTTTTTAAGTAAGAAATTATATATTACCTATCATAAAAAACAATTACAGTATCTACAATGATGTCAAAGTTAGGAGTGTGATGAATTGCCCCAAAGGGAAGCCAAATCATCTCAACCAAGGTCCTAACATGCCGAATAGATCTTAAACATTCATGTCTGAATCCTCCCGTAGGGAAACCGATTCGACCATCCATAAGGATAGATAATTAACAAAACTCTAAAAAACAGTTGTCCTCTGACCCACATAAAAAATAAAGGTGTTGGAAATAGAAAAACATGCATGCATACACCTGGTCATTATCCAACTATCATGGTATGACTGTCATGGTTCGTGGAACGTGCTGCGAGTATCATCTTCCCTGAAACTCTTGTCCCTGTCCCGAGAGAAGGCAATGTTTCCTGCATTGTCCCTCTGTGGTGGCGGAGGCAGAATAGTGCTCCCTGGTGCAGCGATGTCCACATCCTATTCTTGCATGGGTCTAAGCATGAATGCCAATAGAGTTTCCAATTTCTCTGTGTGTTGGATGAGGTGCTCCATGCGAAAGTGAACATCATGAATGTGTTGACAGATAGAGAATACCAGGTCGAGGAGAATCGAGACCAAGTCTCGGTACCTAGCGCATGAGGAAAACGAGTAAGAAGCACACAAGCATGAGGCACACGACGCACCCTCCGAGTAGAAGTGAGGATTTGGAAGGGGTGGCTCCTCCTTGACCGTGAATTTTTCCAACTAAACATGGAGGTATTCCAACAATGGCCCGAGAAAAGAAGGAGATGATGAGTTGCGGGGTGAAGGCGGTGGTGTAGGAGCGAAAAAGGTGGAAGAAGGCACAAGAGAGGAGTGGGTGGAAGGTGGCGGGGCGGGTGGAGATTGTTGTGCCTTTTCATATTGTGAAGGTGAAGCAATGTACGAAATTGGACCGGGTACAAAGCCCAACGAATTCCCTTGGAGGTAGAACCATTCCACCTTGCATGCCCAGGGCAAAGACAACGATGGAGGGTTTGGATGTTCCAGGGGGGGTGAGCATACGTCGGGGGTGAGGAATCAAGTGGTGGTGTAAGCACAGGAAAATTATGAGAGAGGCCCCCTTTTGGGATTTCCTCTCTATCGAGGCATATCTTACGAGAAAAGAGAAATAAATAGGGATAGCGCCTAAGGAGAGAACAAAAAATTGGCCAATTGAACCAGGGAAAGAACCTCGGAGTAGGATCTGCCAATGGGGAGGAATAAGAATGGCATATGTTGAGGATATCCATTGGCATAAAATGGTGCCCTATGGACTAAATGAACACACGTGCAAAGGTATCGGTAAGCCGACCTTCTCCATTGCTGAAATGAATGACCAACGGGGGACGCACTGCAATAGTGAAGGGTGGTTGGAGTCATAAGAAGGAATGAATGTTGGGGGACATCGAGAGTAAATGTATTAGGGGGCTGACATGTGTGGAGCACATGTCCCTCAGAGAGGTGGCAGATGCCAGCTCCTCCTATGTCCAAGTGTTTCCCACTAACAACCCATCTGAGGTGTGTAAGATGATCTTTAATACGAATAAGAAGTAATGAATACTAGACTTATTACAAAGTAGTTAAACGAAACGTCCTACTCAAAAAACTAAAATGAGTTTAAAAAATAATAAGAAAGTGGCCAACAAATATTAATTATTATTCAAGACATATTGAAAAATAATCATAAAGAAATAAAATGATAGCAAGTCTGCAAATATCTTTTATTAACTGCATAAGATCGTGAAAAGATTACATTCAAGGAAAATGAAGAGTTTTCAATTAACAAACAAGAGGAGATTACATAAACATAAAAAGAAAGGACATATGTTGCAATGCTGGAGGTGAATCCAATGGCTGATTTTCTACTCTGATGTGATTGATTTGGCCTCTCAGACTCTAAGCGTGCAACCATCTATTCTTCCCAAACTTCCTAGCCAGCCCACCCCCTTCTTTGTGTTGTGCATTGTATTTTATCCTCTTCCTAATGATCGGTTAGAGTTCTTTTATGTGTAACTACTTTCCGGAAATGGTAAAGGTAGTTGACAGGGATCTCACTCATATTTTATTTTTCTTCTCATAAACATTAAACATTTAGATTTAATTCTCAACTCCTTTAAGAGTGCCACTTGTCATAGAATGGATCACTTTTAACTTAGTCGTGATTATTAAACATATTTTTTTGTTTTATTGTCTAATATTCTATGTTAATGTAATGAGGTTCTTTGTGTCAAAAATAAAAACTTTAAATTGACCTAGAACTCATTACATATCCTCAATAATAATTCTTCTTTTAATTTCAAAGATTCCAAAAACTGTTTTGGTTTCACTTGATTGGAGATGGATGCCTAGAATTTTTAGCAACATCAAATTGCTCACATGGGATACTAATCATGATAGAGAATATCCGGCCCTTAATCCCAAAGACATCTCATTGAAATACTCTATTAATATTTGCCTCGTTCACTAATAATGATAAATAATAATATAGTGAGAAATATGTGTAAAAGAGTAATCAAGTTGTGAAATTTCAATGATCTTCCTCCATACCATGATTATAGCAAACCCAAGTGAGTGCTATCAAAACATCTCCTTATCATCACATTGCATTATTTCATGAGAATCATCTTGTTCAGTTGATGAGGAAAACACTACAAAAACAAACACCGAATATATATATATATATATATATATATATATATATATATATATATATNCAGAACAAACACCAAATATATTAGAAAATTATAATACAAGGTTGATTAAATGATTATGGATTTTTTGAAATAATATCTTAGGGATTTATAGAGAATCATCTACACTTACGAATGATAGGAAAATACATCACTTACAAACTTGTTATTGAGAAATTGCATTAGATTTAAATATGTATTAATGAATGGGGATTATAGGTCATAGAGTCACCATATCATGGCTATATCTATAAGATAATCTCACCACAAAAGTTAAGAAAGTTATTCAAAGGAATCACCAATCTAACTCTGACCCTAATAAACCATTTGAAAGAAGATGTTTCAAAACATCAAGGAAGATAGTGTAAAGTCGAAAAATCATTAGGAAATGTAATTATTTTTAATGTGATGGAGATTTAGAGCTAGTTTAGTCTGCATATTTTGATAAAATGCATTTTGTAAAAATATAAAACCTAAATCTAGATTGTAGTTAGGGGTTAGAGATTACTTTAACATAAGAAAACTATAAAACAACTTAGCGAGAATTCAAAAATAAATAAATTGGAGTGTCATTTTAAGATACAACAATGTGATTATGAAGCTTGTAATTATGTTGCAATTAATGAAAAACACTAGAAAACTGACTGAGAGGGAAAATCCTTTAGAGTACTGGCCATGATGTTGCAAAGTGGGAAATGATGAAGTGGGACATATGAGTTGGATCGGTGAGGTGAAATGGAGGAGCTTCCTTGATGAAAATAAGAATCTTGCTCAACATTTCAATCTACATCTGAAAACATTGATTGCACACCTACCAATGTACCCAGATCAACATGGAGCCACATGAACTGTTAATGAGGGAACATTATTGGTGGTTGAGGCAGTTAATACTGCTAACAGTCCTGGTCTCTTGATAATATGAAAGGTCAACTAAATAACCTAATGGACAGGACACCCATGGATTTTCCATTTTAGAATTACAAACTCCAGATAGTAAGGCGCACCTGTAGAAAGCCTCAAGAATCCCAAGGGTATTGGTAAAGGAAGAGGCCAAAGGTGGAAAATTATTGTGAGACAAACATGAAGAGGGAACAAAGAAGAGAGACAAAACAATTGGTCATGAAGAGTGGCATTAGAAAGTGAGCAACAGACTCACATGAGGATGGGGAAGTGAACAAAGATGTTCATTAGTGTAGGTCAAAGAAGAAAATAAATTATAGATATTTCCCATAAGAAAATAGGAAGCTTGTCCAAAATATTGAAGATCACTCTAAAACAGAGAAAACCCGAATCCAAAATGGAGCAATAGAGGGTTGTAGCTTGGTACTTACTAGACATAAACTAACACTGGTAAGGAGAGGTCATCGAGGAACTGTATAGCAAAAAAGGGTCTCACTTGTGTAGAGTAAATCTAGTTGGAAAGGTACCTGATAAGATTGTGGAAGCCCTGAGCTCTATGGGAAGGGGATAAATTATGTTGTTGTTAGTGGAGGAATGAGAGTAACCTTCCTAGATCATCCTAAATTTGAGAACCAATAGAATCATTCCCCTTGTGATATCATGGCTTGGCATGGGGGTGGAATGCTATAGGAAGGAAATATGCAGCATGGCCTAAGGTTGGGAGGAAAGACATTCTCTCTAAGTTAGTTAGTTGTTGCTATTTCCCTGAAAAAATAAGTGTTTAATTTGACATGATGATGTGTGTTAATGATGTAAACATGCAGTTTTTTTATTTAAAGGGAAATGTGAATGCATGTAAATAATGAATTGAATTCCTAAGTAAAATGGAGTATGATTGATTGTTTTCACTGTTTAATATGCTAACTTATGAAAATAAGTCAAGTAAGGGTAGTATGTATCCTTGAGGATGTTGCATCTTGGGAGGAAAGCTTGCAATATGTGGACAAAATATTCATTTGGAGGGTGACCTAAGTGCCCTGTGTTATAACCCTAAAATGCACCACACAGGCTTACCTGGCATCAGGCCAACTCATGCCTCTTCCTAGCCAAATCCATGATGAATAAAACCTTGAAAAACCACTTAAAACAAGCAACCCGCGCCGTAACCTCTCACTGGGCGCGGGGGACCGCTTGCTGACCTTCTACTGCACGTGGGTATCTGCGGGCTAACCCACTACAGCCCGCGGGTACCTAACAAAGCAAAAAATCAGTAAAGTTTCCATCGGGACACGAGGCTTTTTGTCGGTTAACTGGAACTCTTAGCCATGCATGGCCGAGAGTTCGCCAAAAACCCTAGCTCCTTCTAGCCTATAAAAGGAGGGGTAGGGGTACTATTCAAAGGAGGAAAAATCATAGCAAAGAAACTCTGCCAAATTGCCAAGTCCGTTTTGTCCCAACCCTTTAGCCTTACCTCAAGCTTTAGGAGAAATTCATGCAACAGCAGTTGGAGGACAAAAGAAGAGGAGGAGCCCAGGATCAGGATCGAGGAACGGTGGCCGGTCTTAGAAATCATTGTAAGTTGATTCATATTGAGATTAATGAAAAAGATACTTTTCCCGTCCCGAATACATGAGTCTTATCTATGTTATTTGATTTGTGTTTAATCTCTAACCCCCTAGTAGATCAATAGCATGCATGTGTAGTTTTGTCTTGATTGCAGGAAAGCTTTGTGGAAGGAGCAACAGCAGCAAGGAGATAAAGGCTCAACGGAGGATCTACTTCAACCGTCGATAAAAAGGTTAGTTGATTCTTCCCATGTGTGCATGAGAAAAGGGGTTGTGATTTCGAGTAGAAGGTTAAAAGTTATGTCTTAAGGGTCATGATCTGCGTACAAGTTTAAATACCTAGCTTGTTAGTCCTTAGGGTAGAATACCCCACAACAGAATTGACGACTCCACTGGGGAAATGTCTTACTCTTAGGGTTTCCGGATTTGGTAAAAGATCTTTTGGGTAGGTCAAGGAAGTAGAGCTTCAGTTTCTTTGCTTATTTTGTTTTCTGTTAGTCAAAAGCTAGCAGGGGACCTAGTCATCAATACCAGTTTTCCTTGACTGACGCTTGAAATTTAGTTTTAGGACACACAGAGGTACCCGCGGCCTGCAAGAGGCCTGCACGCGGGTCACCCGCACCCTAACGGTCTACAGCATGCATGTATCTGCGGGCTATAGCAATTCCAGTAGCGTGTAGTTTTCAGGAAGCTAGAGAGGCAGTCTCCTCTTCCCTGTCAAAGGTTTATCTTCTCAGGGGGCTTTCCGGATCCTGTCTGGATCTTGATTGGTTTATTGTCTTGTGTTTCAGTCTGCCTTGTTGTGTGTTTCTTTACATTGGTTTTTCTCTTTTCGCAAATTTATTTTTTCTGTTAAAGTGATAGCATCTCAGCCTATCATAGACTCTGGTTGTCAGTACCAGAAGCCTTTTTTCAGGACTAGACTGTCTGTGTGTGAATTTATCTTAGTTTTTAGACATACCCACGGCCTACTTAGGTTTAGCCCGCGGGTACCCGCGCTCTGTAGTGGAGCATCACGCGTTTACACGCGGGCTGTATTGGTGACAGTCGCGGGTCTGTTAGGTAGCTTTTCAGCTTGGGTGGGGCAGTCATCCCCTCCTGTGGTGAGAAGAGCTCCTCTCAGGAGTTTAGAGTCTGGGGCTGCATAGTCATCAGGTTAGGGCATTTCTCCCTTAGCTTGTGCTTGTTATTTGATTTTTTGATAGAAAAGACAAAAGAGAAAAAAATACTCATTTCATGGTTTTTAGGCAAGTGTTCGAATCAGTGTTGCCTTGATTGCTTTTCAGCATTTTTGTGCTCTGATTCTGTTTGTGATCTGCGCTTTAAGACAGAGTTTTCTTTTTTCCCTTGGTTTTGATCTTGTCATCATTTTCCCTTGTTGTGTTGTTTTACAACGGAATAAAAAAAAAAAAAAATCTTCATTTTCTTCTTGATTTGAAGATTGAGTTGTTGCATCAGTGGCTAGGAAAGAAGTCTTTTTGCATAAGTTTTTCTAGTGCATGTCTGGTATAAGTAGCTCGCAGATCTGAGTGAAATTTCTCTTCATTTACTGCATAAAATCTTAGTAAATCTGAAAAAGAAAAGAAATCTTTTCATTGAAAAGTTGCTGGTTTTGCATTTTAGAAAAAGTTTGTTTCCAAGAATTTTTGTGCTTTTTGCTTTGAGTCTGTTTTACACACCATCAGTTTCACTTCCGCACCTTGAGATTTAAAAATCCCATTAAAATCAACGCTAAATAAAATCAAGTAGACCTTTTTGTTTATAGGGTGCATTCACTAGCTTTGGACTAGGGCCTTGGAATAGGTTGGAGAGTTAATTCTTCAAGGCCACCTAAACTAAACATAGGAGTCTGTCATTTAGGGAGTGTAGAAGTCCAGTTACGGAAAGTTATTCAGGACCCCCCTCTAACACAGGGGATAAACACGAGGTCGCGTGAGGAAAGGCAACGGAAATAACCCCTCCAAAGTTGGACCAAGCGTTGTGGAGAACACATATAGAGGATCTGTTAAGGGATTCCATCGTTAGCATTTGCCACGGAGCTTCGTGGGTCTCGAATCCGTTCGAGGTCCTCAGTCGTCTTCCGGA